>JADRCH010000239.1:2927372-3142674 GCA_019843965.1 Rhynchomys soricoides | reverse complement strand
AGAGAGAGAGAGAGAGAGAGAGAGAGAGAGAGAGAGAGAGAGAGAGAAAGAGAAACTGGTATCTGGCCATCATTTAAGTAAAAAAATACTTAAATTTTGAAGTAAAGACACAGTATCTGTTTTAATATCTGAAATCATCTGCTCAAGATGAATCTCCTTTGAGCTCCAGCCCTTAACTACTGAACTTGAACAGTTTCCAATCATCAAGCCATAGCTTTCCTTACTGCAAATTTGATTTAATTTTCAAGGTCTTAGACACCAAGTCACTTGCTTGTTATTTACGTTTATATAGCATTGATGAAATCAATTTCTAGGCAGTTTGCTTTTGTATTAGATGTAATTGTCAGGCCGATTAATTTCTTGCTTTGACCTGACTAGAATATTCTCTCTCTATAGGAAGTCATTGTGTCAGTTATACTGTTTGAAGTAACCTAGGCTATCCTCATAGGACACAACAACACACTTCAGGGTCTGGAAACCAGGAGGATTCATTCTTGTTTATTTATATATAACTCTTCTAAGCAATGTATTCTTTTCAGTTTAGAACAGAGGTCAAGACTGATACTGCTCCAATGTCACTTGCTCTCAGGGTGTATCTGAAGAGCTTGTGGATCCTAAGACTTATGTAACATTGGATACTGTTTGAAGATTATACAACAGAAGATTATATATAAAATGTTTAGTGTGGAGTCTTGAGATAATCTCTATGAGTGAGGGAGCACAAAGATTAAGTTTTCATAGCTTCACAATGCACCCTCTTATGCTATAATAATTGTCAGGTATGGAAAAGGAAATATGGTAAATCACTCTAACACACACTGTGGATTGTAGCTTCAGTTAGGAAGTGACACACACAACCTCAAAATGGATAGTGCAGTTCAGGCTTCCAAGGGGAACTGAGAGTGTTATGTATGGAACAGCAAATCATCACAGTAGACAAGGAGCAGAGGTGGGCCAGGATGATTTGACTGAATAGCAACCTCACCTTATAGGCCTTCTTGAATCCAATTGTATAAAAAGGGATCAGCTGCCTCTCAAACAGACTAGAATCTAGTCGTAATTTGGGAGCTGACCTTCAAAAGTTAGCAGAAAACATGGATATAGGCAGTGCTCTTTGCAGAAATTTTTTTTCGTTTTGTTTTGTTTTCATTCATCAATATGGATGCTAGGTTTTAGGGAGCATCTCTTAGGTGACAGACAACCTTGGTGTGTTGAGTTGCTATTTCTGTTGGAAAAAAAAAAAAAAGTTTACTTTCAAATTCTTGGATGCATGCCACCGAAAATACCTCCTAGCCTTCTGTAATGATGTACAGACCTAGCTCAGTGAGTGTAATTGCTCTAACTGATGGTTGGAGTGGTAGACATGTAAGGTAACCACCAGAATCTGGTTTGGCTCAAAGAGAAGAATGTTCATCTGACCCTAGTGTTGATGTAACCCTCTGTCGTTGTATCACATCCACAATGTGTTTAGATCATATTTATCCCCTACTCTCATCCAACTCCTGCCAAACTCCCAACCACATTCTTTCCAACTTCATATCCTCTGGTTTTTCTTTCTTTCCTTGTAATGAGCCACAGAGTCTAGTCAGTGATGCCTGTATACAAATGGATGTAGAGTAGTATTTTGATTGAACATATTTGTTCTTTAAAAATATGTAGAAAGAGGACTCATAGTTGATTACTGGTTTAACCACTCAAAGTAGTGGCTATATTTTTAAAATCATATATTAACAATATCTATAAAAACAGATCACCAATGGCTCATGCTCTAAAATCAACAATTGACAAATAGGACCTCATGAAACTGAAAGTTTCTGTAAGCCAAAAGAGACTCAATGAGACAAAATGACAACCTACATATTGAGAAAAGATCTTCACTAACCCTACATCCAACAGAGGGCTAATATCCAAAATATACAGAGAACCCAAGAAGTTAGACTCCAGAAAACCAAATAACCCAATTTTAAAAATGGGGTACAGAGCTAAACAGAAAATTCTCAATCTTGAATAGCTGAGAAGCACTTAAAGAAATGTTCAACACCCTTAAGAATAATGAAAATACAAATCAAAATGACCCTGAGATTCTACCTTACACCGATTAGAATGGTTAAGATAAAGCACTGAAATGACAGTAGATGCTGGTGAGGACATGGAGAAAGAAGAAAACTCCTCCATTGTTGGTGGGATTGCAAACTGGTACAATCACTCTGGAAATCAATCTGGCACTTCCTCAGAAAACTGGAAATAGTTTTATCTGAAGACCCAGCTATACCACTCCTGGGAATATATCTAAAGATGCTCCACCATAATACAAGGACATATGCTCTACTATGTTCATAGCAGCCTTATTTATAAAAGCCAGAAGCTGGAAACAACCCAGATGTCCTTCAACCAAGGAATGGATACATAAAATGTCATTCATTTACACAATGAAATACTATTCATTCAGATATTAAAAATGAGTATATCATGAATTTTGTAGACAAATAGATGGAACTAGAAAATATCATCCTGAGTGAAGTAAACCCAGACCCAAAAGTACATGCACGTTATGTACTCATTGATAAGTGGCTATAAGCCAAAAAATTAAGAATACCCATGATATAACTCACAGATTGTGGGACGCTTATCAAGAAGGAAGGCCCTAGTGTGACTACCTGAAACCAACTTAGATGTGGAACAAAATAATCATTGGAGGCTGTGGGAAGGAGAAAACTTGGTGAAAGAGTGGAGAGGAGAGAGGTGGGATTTGGTATGAGGTGAGACAGGAGAGAAGCCAAGAAAGCCAGAGGACTGAATGGAAACATGCAATAGTGGGGTTAGGGGGTAGGGGGAATCTCTAGACCCTCTAGAAAGTTCCAGACTGGCTACCAGGACTCAATCTGTCGACATTTGCTGAAATGCCAAACTGTGGGGGGATGAAACCAGAAGAGACCACCACTAGTAGATAGACATGGCCCCCAGTTGAGGCAAGGGGGGCACCTACCCATCTTCAAAAATTTTAACCCAGTATTATTTATGTCTAAAGAAAATTCAAGGACAAAAATGGAGCAGAGACTGAAAGAAAGGCCACCCAGTGACTGGCCCGAGTTGGAATTTATCCCATGTGCACACACTAATCCTGACATTATTGAGGCCATATTGTGTGTGCAGAAAGGAGCCTGACATGGCTGTCCTCTGAGAGGCTGTCCCAGCAACTGACTGAGACAAATACAGATACTTTCGGTCAACCATTGGATTGAGGTCAGGGACCAATATGGAAGAGTTAGAAGGATCGAAGGAACTGAGGGGGATTGTATCCCCACAAGAAGAACACTGTTAACTAACTGGGATACCTTAATGCTTCTAGAGACTAAACCAAACACCAAGGAGCATACATGGGCTGTTTCCTAGCACTAGGCATTCTGTAGTAGAGGGCTGCCTTATATGGTCTCAGTGGGAGAGGATAAATTTGCTTAATCCGGTGGAAACCTGATGCCCTACAGAAGAGGGATGCTGGTGGGGATAAGGTGGGGGTGGGTGGGCCGGTGAGGGAGCACCCTTTCAGAGGCCAGGGATAGGGAGATGGAACTCGGGGGATAGGGGGGGACAGGGACTGGAAAGGGGAAAACATTTGAAATGTAAATAAAGTATCAAAAATTTAAAAAAAAGCAAAAGAGAAACAAAAAAAAAAAAAAGAGGGGCAACTTTTGGAATGTGAATAAATAAATTAATTTAATAAAACAAAACAAAACAAAAATATTTTGAAAGACAGGTCATCCTCTTGCAGTTATTCTGAAACCACTAATAAAATCCCTGTAAGATAAAAATATTATAAATTGAAAATGTATTTCCTGTTGATCCCCCAGTAGCAATCTAGTACATTCTAGAGTGCCAGCTGCTTATTCCCACATGACATGGACAACTGGGAACTAAGTCCATAGCTGTTGCCATACTGTCTCAAGAGTACATTTGCCTAGCCTGCAAAAAGGTCAAAATTCAAAATATGATGAATATTTTGATATGATAAATATGTCTCATTTTTGCCAGTAAAATCATAATCAAATCACTCTAACTAGGAACCTTTTCAGTGTCAAAATTAGTATGTTTGTGAATAAGCTCATGTTCTTCTCTCGAAAAATTATGGTAGACAACTTGTGTTATGTACATTATTTCGTATGCTCTGGTTTCAACTATCTACTCCAATATAACAAAACTCGATGCTTGAATAATGTTTAAAAAATGACAGCCTCAATCTTATAATGTATGGTGTTACTATGAATACTAAAATCATGGTTGAAATTAGTGGTATTCAGCAATATTTTATAGTATCTTATAAAAGACAATTCTTTTATATTGCTTGAGATGTTTCTTACTTTAATGACCATAATAATAAAAGGGTACTTTGGCACAATAATACTTGGGGGAAAAGTTACTGTGTTTAAAATCTATTTGATACTATGCTTTCTGCTAGGTCCTGTGCCACATGATGTGATGGCATTTTCATATATATTCATGGACTATTTCACTGATAAAGAAGATCAAACCTAAGAGTTTAAGAAATCTGTAAACACAGCAAATAATAGTAAAGTGCACCAAGGTCATTCAGGATAGCAGTGTGATTTCATTAATTATCTTTCTCATCCACTCTTCTAGCCCTGAACACTAGGCTGGTCAGTAAAGAGCAGGAGTGACGAGCCACTAGATTAAAAAAAAAAATTACTCTGTCTCTATATAGTCTAACCTTTGGAGTCAATTCTATCAAAGGAAAGTAAAAAAGAAAAAGAAGAAAAGAAAATGAAACAAAAACTAAATATATAAAGATCAGTCAAATACTAGACTATTCTGAAATTAATTTTCATTGTCATTAAATTAAAATCCCATCAATCCTTCCCTAACTTTCAAGCTATGATTACAGAAACCCATTATTATAATCCAGGAGTAAATGGTGTGGCAACTTAGTTTTTAGAAATACTGATTGTAATAACTGGTAGAGATAAGAACATTAGAAAAAAATCATACTTTTATTGCTGTGTTTTAATTCTTAAAAAAATGAGCAAAGGTTATTTCAAATTCTCCTTAGAGATCTACAAATTAAGGTCATTATAGATTATTTTTCTTGTATATAGTAATGTGATAAGAAATAGTCATTAAGAGGAAAAGAAGAGAAGAAGAATGAATTCCAATCCACATGGTTTATTTCATAAAATCAGTTTCTTTCTCACAAACTATAATGTCATGTTTATTTAAGTGCTTGCTCATTGGTTTTCTGTAACTTCAGATACTAACAGTAGAATGTCTATGGACAGAAGATTTTCAAATATTTATGTAACATGGATTGCTTAATGTTATTAGTTTACCTGTATATATTTTCATTATGCTTTACCTTCATGGAGACATACATATATATATGATACAGATCTGGCAGATATTCATATTCCTAATTTGTAAATGGAATGTTTTGTAACTATATTCATCTGCTCATAACACATGAGTCAATTTCTTCACTTCATTCTATTGCTGTATCATATTCTGAACTCTAATTAGTTCTTTCTTACTTAATTATTTGTTGCATTGTTATGTAGACAACTGGTATATCATTTAAATTCTTAAATAAGACTATTATCCTTCAAATTAGAGGATGTTAATATGGGACAATGGATGTTTTTGAGAAATATTTTTCTCTGATCTTTATAGTTAATTCTTTGTGAATAAAGTAATGAAGATAGATAACCCAGAGAAAATACAGCATCTTCCTAATTCATGTTGATGCTGTGCACATTAATGCAGTAGAAAATATGTATATAAAATAATTTATTAAGAATATTTTAAGTATAGAATTTAAGTTCAAAATAATAGTAATTTGACATTTTCATTCTATAAAATAAATAAAAAAGGTATATGGTAAGAATGATTTCAGACTAACTTACCACATTGTTTTAGTTTTGTTGTTTGTTTTGTGTTTTTGATTTTTTTAATATTTTATAAAACACAAGTAATGATTCCTTTAATAAAAGTAAAAATGGAGTAACACATATGTCAAAAAAAATGATTTTGATAGCTGTGTGATACTTTGCACATTTTATGTCACCAGTTCATTTCTCAAAGTCTATTTCCCAGGCAGTTCAACAGATGTTTAGTAATCAGTTTTAAATGAATGCATATTAAAACACTTTAAATTATTAACATGCAATGCACTTTGTTTGAATATGAAAAAAACTAGATGGGGTGAGTTTCTTTGAAAGTAAGGCTATTAAAATGTCTAAGGCATCCATGAAGGTTGAGAGGGAGGTCTACTTATCTGCCAGACATATATATAAGTGCTTTATAAATTTTTTGAGATTGTATTTTAATTAAAACACATGTCCCTTCCCTTTTCACTCTTTAAACTCTCCCATACACCCCTCCAAATTCTCTTTAAAATTTATGGCCCCTTTTTTATAATTTTTTTTGCATGCATATGTAAATTTGTATATACATATATTTTCTAAAATATAACCTGTTTAATTCATATAATGTTACTTGCATGTATGTTTTCAGGACTGACCATCTGTCACCAGACAACCAGTTGGTGCGCTTTACCTGAGGAAGGCCACCTCTACCACCCACAGCTTTACTCAGTTGCCTGTAGTTCTTGTGTAAGGTTGAGGACTCACATTTTGCCCCATCCAATTTTGCATGTTCAATGGAGTCATCTTTGTTCAGCTCTGGTTTGAGCAGTCATGTAGGTGAGCCTTTATGGGTATAAATTCTGATGTTATTGGAGATGTTATGTCATAGCATAATCCCTGATGCTCTGGCTCTTAGAATAATTCCACCCCTTCTTCCTCAACATTCCTTGAGCCATAGTTGTGAGAGTGTTTTGCAGATGTGTTCATTGAGACTATGTTTCATAACTGTGCATATTTCATGTGTTAAAATCAAATTAAGGAAGGGCTTATTTTGTCTTAGAACTTACAGTCCACCATGGTTTGAAAGTCATGGCAGTAGAGACTTAAGGTAGCTGGTCCTATTGTGTATTTTCAGTCATGGGTAAGGTAGAGCTATCTCTCTTGTTTTTATTAAGTCCAGGACTCCAATTCATAGAACAATACAGCCCTCATTTAAGATGTATCTTCCAACAAGAATTAACCTAATCTGGATAGTATCATACAGAAATGCTCAGAGATTTGTTTCAGTGGTCACTAAATCTTAACAAGTTGATAATCAACCTTAGTCATCAGAGGTCTTGAAAAATATATTTCAAGCAATTTATTGTAGGATTAAGGGATTATAAACTTCAGGATATTTTTTTTTCTCTCTGCAAATGCCTCAATGCTTTAGTTTATTCGTCTTCTGAAATATATTTAACCTGCTTATTGTTTGTATGTCACCTTTTATCTTTCTTCAGAAGCTGTTGGTCACACCTAGTGTGGAATTCTCCATTGGGAATGCTCACAAAGAGCAGACTTCTTCAGAACTAACTCACATATCAAGCTTATGTGTCATAGCTTTCACTTGGTTATTAAACTGTTGGCAAGAGTTGGTTTCTTACTTTTGATCTGAGTTTTTATTTCCTACCACCCCAAATCCATTAAGAACCTTGCTTTTATAATTTCAGGGCAGAACTGAAGGAAAGGCAAATGGGAAAGAGAAGATGAAAAATAAGATAAAAGCAGTATTTTTTCCTACATTATTCAAAGCTTCACAAGAAAACTAATTTGGTCGCACAAAGCATATAAACTGTCTTCTGCAGAGTCATATAGAAAAAATACCTTAGAAAACTCATTAACTGAGTAAGAAAGGTCAGAAATTTGTTTCTCCCAATCTTCTGTCTTTTGCTCAAATTTAGGCATTGCCTATGAGTTTTCTCCAGTCACAGTACAAAGTAGTAGGAGATTCACAAAGTAGTAGGAGAGAGCATTATTTAATATTTTGATGTTTTACTTATTTTTCTTTTACTAAATTGTGTTATTGAGTATACAATTTGGACCTGGAAAATATTCTTTTAAGCATGTACATTTTAGTGATCACTGAAGCTTTGTAATCTTAGAAATTTTGTTCTTGAAACAAGATCTTACTTTCTTACCCTATCCCAAACTTTCTATGCCAGTCTAAATTGACACGCAGGTGATTTTTCACACCAGGACTCATGTGAAGAGGAAATTTTACATATCACCTGATCAGAATACCAACTTTTACTAGGAGGAAAAGCAAGCCTATCACACTGGACCATTTTCATTTATCCATTTACTCATCCAGTCACTCACTCATTCAACATTCATCATGGTTTCCATAAGTATTTTAGCAGATGGCTCCAAAAACAATAGGGTGAAATTGCTATAAAAATACAACTTCTTCTGTAATACCTTTTAATTATTTTTCCAGGAATTGTATTATTTCATGCAATTAGAATATTTGAAAAACATCTACTATACTTAACAGAAAACTGACATGCCACGATAAGTTGTTTATTTTCATAAAAGCTACAGATTTATAGATGAATACCAATAACAATGTCTATGGGCGTGTCTTACTTATAAACCATATCTTAATCTTTCAGTTTTTTTAGAACGAAACCAATATTCATCTAGAGGCACAATAATAGTACCCTTCTACTACTCTTTTTACTTTTCTTTCCATATAATTTGATGTTAATTACAATTTAAGTTATATTTTATTGTGTCTTAATCCACAGAACATGGCTATTGATCATAGTTATGAAGGCTGTGGCTTCCAATATCAATGTACTGGCAGGTCCAGAGTCTGAGGATTGCATCATCTCTGTTTCAAGACGGGACCTGATCACCATGTTCTCACAAGGCTAGGGGGACAAAAAAATCAGACCAACAAAATATAAAGCTTCTTTTACAAGACAGTAATCCCATTCATGAAGTTGGAGACTTCACAGTATACCTTCAGAAGCCATTTATGCTTTTTACTATTACAGTAGAAATTAAATTTCAATATGAATTTGAAGAGATGGCCATACTGACAGAGTTTAAGTAGTTCTCCCATCAATGGCTTTCTCCAAAGCTGATCTTTCTTAGATTCTGAGATCAATTGATCTTAGGAATATTCAGGGTGATTTGGCCAAAACTAGTTTAACTGTTTCTTTTATTTTTCCATGTCTAACCATTTATTCATTTTTAAATGAGTATTTTCTCATGATTCCAAGTAAAAACTCACATATTTTGACAATATGAACATATAATATTCATTACTTTCACATTGGATAATGATACAATAGTCTAAAAATCATCCACAGTTAATAATCTCTGAATATCCCTTTAGCTAAACCGAGCAGGTTGAAATACTAAATAAAGTCTAAGTCCCAACTGTAAAAAGTAGATTACTATAATTCTATGGGAAGAAAAGGATTTGAAACAGAAGTTGATTCTTTATTGCAGCACATAATTACTAAAACTAATCCCCAGTTGTTTTGTATAGGTATTGAGGACATGGTGTATTGGATAAGGAACAGATGCAGAATTGAATGAGTGACTGGGAACATATGTTAAGAGGAAATTCAGAAGGAGCAGGTAGATATTGTTGGGAATTGTTGATATGTTGAAAAATATCCAAAAAACATCCTTAGATTGCCTAAACAAAAGAAAGTATGAATTGTATATTTTAATGAAATAAAAAAAAAATCTCTCATGCTAACTAAAGTCTCTGGCTCATTGTGTTTGAAGGCCAGTCAATAATTCTGTATATCTATGGTTGCTGATTATGCTTTTTGTTAACTTGACACAAGCTAGGGTCATCTTGGAAGAAGGAACATCAATTGAAAATGCCCCTTTAGATTGACTAGCAGGCAGGCCTCTGGGAGTTTTCTTGATTAATGATTGATGGGGCATACTGTACCTTCCCTGGGTAGAATGTCCTGGATTGTTTAAGAAAGAAGGTGTGGACAGCAAGCCAGTAAGAAGAATCTCCCATCATCTCTGCTTTAGTTCCTGTCTCTATATTTCTGGCTTGAGTGTCTTCTTTGACTTCCCCTTATGATGGACACTATGCTGTAAAGTAAGCCATTTCCTTCCCCACATTGCTTTTCTTTATGGTGTCTTTATTACAGTAATAGAAAACAAGCTAAGACAGATGTTGGCACCAGTTTTGTGGAGAGTTACTATGATAGAACTGATTATCTTTGGGAGAAGATTGTGAGAAAAGTTTGAAACTTTAGGCTGGAAAGGCGATTGAGTGTTCAGAGCTTCATGAGCTGTTGGGAACCTGGAAAGATTATGCTGAGAGCAGGGCAGCTGATGCAGGTATGGCTTGTGATATTTCAGAGGGAGGTTTGAAAGTTCCTCAAAGACTATCAGAGTTATTTTACAGTACTTCGAATTAAGGATATGTGGTTTCTGATCAGCTTGAGCTAAAGAATTAGATGTGTACTATGAAATTCACATGGATGATATTTTGAATTAAGAGTATATTGTTTCTGGTCAGCTTGAACTGAAGAATCAGATGTAATTCATTGAAATGAAACTTTTGCTCTACTGGGACAATTGATGCTGGTTATCTGGGAATGGAAAATGAGCTGTGAAAAAGACTGGCATTACTGAAGTAAATTCTTCTGGGAAGTTTTTCTCCAGGGTAAGCACACAGAAGCTATGGGCCATTTGGGGAAAGGCTGATTTCAAGCTGGTTGCTGAGGTTGCTGAACTTGGTAGTGTCAAAATCTCCCACATGTTGCTGGTTTTGGCAGCAGAAAGCTGTAAGTTTATGGTGTTATGGGGAATTAGTTGTATTTGGCACTATGCAAAATCAGGAGAGGCTATTCATTGTGAAGGTGCAGCATGTGTTACAAGAGAAAATTCTGGGACTGAAGGGATGATGGTGAGAACAGAAAATGTGCACCAAGTCTCATGAGTAGAGTTCCTGTAGAAAGCTCAGGAGGGGGTAGTGGTCAAAGTACAGCCCATGTACAGTGGAGACCATAGTATCCTGGAGATGCTAGGACCAGAAGATGACTGTCAAGGACAAGAGGAGGTGTGGAGCAGAGATGGCTTGAAACTGAGACAAGCTGCCTGTGCTTCAAATGCCAGAGCCCAGGAGGTGGAACTTTCCAAGCCCTTTGGAGCCCAGAGCATCATGAGAGAATCTAAATGCCAGACAGTGAGCTATAGTCTTGAAATTACAGTTAGAGCATAGTTTTGCTTTGGTTTGATTGTGACTAGACTTGGTTATTTACAATAAGAAAAATTAAACTTATTTTGTATTTTACAAGAGATTTTGGACTTTTAGAGAGAATTTGGATATTTTAAAGAGAATGAACTTGTAAAGTATTGATCATTTTAAAGAATTATGGTACTTTTAAAAGTTACAATGTTTTTGATATTGTGACTTGATAATTACATGAGATCTTGAGAATCACCCAGAATGGAAGAGTTACTGATTTGATACTGCTTACATTTGTGTGTCAAGTTGCCAAATCCTCAAAGCTACTCGTTAGTTTTTTTGTCACCATTATACATAATAGGGTCATCTGGAAAGGAGGAACCCTAAGTTTGGCCTTTATGCAGGCCTGTAAGACATTTTCCTTATTAATGAGAGAGGACTCAGCACACCATGGAAAAATACCACTTCTGGGGAGGAAGTCTTGGGTTTTATAAGAATGTAGGCTGAGCAAGCCAAGGGGAGAAACCCGTTGTGAGTGTTCCTCCAGGACCTTTGCTTTACTTCCTGCTCCAAGATTCCTCTCTTGAGTTCCTGCCCTAACTTCCCTTCAAGGTGGAGTAGATGCTGTTAAGTGAAATAAACTCTTCTCCCCCAAGTTGCTTTCAGTCATGATGTCTTTATCATACCAATGGAAGGTAACCAAGACACTAATTATTTATTACGACTCAGAAAGAAATTTGTCCATGGATTTTCTTTCCAAGACAAAAAAGCAAAAGGTATTGTAGCATTGGAAAGACATCCAATAAGAAAACCTGGCACTGTTCGCAGACAAACGGATGGAATTCGAAAATATCATCCTGAGCGAGGTAACGCAGTCACAAAAGAATAAACATGGTATGTACTCACTGTTAAGTGGTTATTAGCCCAAAAGTTCGAAATACCCAAGAATCATTTAGCAGCAACTGTAGGGTGAGTGTGAGGTCCCAGATGGAGGAGTTGGAGAAGGGACTAAAGGAGCTGAGGGAGTTTGCATCCCCGTGGAGGGAGCAATAGCGGCAACTGGCCTGACCCCTCGATACTCCTGGAGACTGAATCACCAAAGAATACACATGGAGGGACCCATGGTGCTGGCCATATATGTGGCAGAGGAGGGTCTTGTTAGCCATCAGGGGGAGAAGAGGCCCTTGGACCTGAGGGTGTTAGATGCCCCAGTATAGGAGAATGCCAAGGAGGGAAGACGAGAGTAGATGGGTGGGTGGGTGGGGGAATACCCCCATAGTGGCAGGGGGAGGGGGGAGGAAATGGGGAGGTTCCAAAGTGGAGATCTGGAAAGGGGGAAACATTTGAAATGTAAATAAAGTATGAAAATAAATAAATAAATAAATAAAAAACTTAAAAAAAAAAGAATGAAAGAAAGAAAAGAAAACTCACCTTCAACTGGTCTACCCAACAAATGCCTTGTGCAAGAAAAAAACAAAAAAAGCATGAAATTATCAAAATGAGAGGATGAGTCCAAACAAAATCAGACAATAGGTATTTTCACCTCGGGCAACAAAGTCGCGGCAATAGCCATTTTCTGTATTGCAGAGAAAAAGAATTAAATACATTTAGAAGAAAGGTGAGACAGAGGCATTGGGGATAGTCAGTCTCCTACATTTGGGTGTGTTTTATGTTTTCTAATTTTACACTGGTGAGTTATTTTGTGTTATAAATTACTAGTTATTTTATTAAAGCAATGTGTGGCTTTCACTCATACATTTTCTCCTTTAATTAAAATTGTGTATTGATGATAATCGACCTTGATTAACAAGAATAAATTAATGAAGTTAAATCAGTTCTCATACATCATTCCCAGTTTTCATATTCGTATTTCTAGGAACCAGGGCATAAAATAAAAGTGTCTATTATCCTAAATTTCTCCATTAAAACAATGTCGTAGTCAAGTTTATAGACACAGCACTATAATTTTGTTTTGCTATAGATGTATAATTGATTTTAGCATCCTATCTTAGATAGTATTAAAGAAGCCCCATATAATAAGTTTCTGTAATTCTTGAGAGCTTTTGATTTTTTAAAAAGACTGTATTATATTTTAAAATAAAACACATCTGATGATTGTAACATAGCAAATAACAATGACCGAAGCACAGATAACTTCAACCAGAAATTTATGTTAATTTCAAACACTCTAAAGGGAAATACTCAGGATATATTTTATTACACCAAAATATTCTGTCATATTTTAGTGATAGAAATTATATTGGAACTAATGTTAATTGTGATTGTTCATTCAGTTTCTTTAATTTTAAAAATATTTAAGAATATTTTTGGCTGCTCTGATTTTTTTCATACCTCCCTATGTTTTTGTTTATAGTAAAACTTCTAAGATTAGCATTTTGTACTATGTATGAAGTTGTGTTTGTGATGAACACCCCCGGAAGATAAATGATGCTCCTGTGGACAGCACTGGCCAGTCTTCTCAACATCAGTACCATAATGGCAAGGGGTCTGAGAAACTTTCAGACCAAGGAAACCCTCACCATCCTTTCCATTTAAATCCCAGCTGTCTTACCGCAGCACTGAAAGATTTCTTTTTAAAAGATCAATTCTTGAAAAACCATTAATGCTAAACCATTAAGCAGCTTATAAAAAAGGAAATTAAAGGGCTGTCCCAGAAGAGGAATCTTAGAAGCTATGATGTGGCTCTGAAGGACTAAGTACATGAGGATTACACTCTTGGATAGCATTTTGAATTTTTTTCCCCTTGCAGTTTCCAGACTCACAAAGTAGAAATCATACACTAGAGACATCAATTCAGTTTATTCTTGTTAGGTTGGGCTTGGAAATGAAACATATATATCCCACATCCTGTTGACGCTGAAGTCATTAGATTTTGATGTAACTGTCAAGTAGTCTAATGGCTCTCAGAAGCAGAATGTTGCCCTGTGTGTGACTGGAAATGGGGAAAACAGCTCAGATCATGAGTTTCATGTACGAATATTTTGTCAATCTTAGGTAGTGTGACAGAGTTTCATGTCAACTGGACACAAGCTAAAGTTATCTGAGAAGAGAGAACTCAATTAAGAAAATGCTTCTATAAGATTGGGCTCCAGGCAAGCCTGTAGGCCATTTTCTTAATTAGTGATTGATGGGACAGGGCCCCAGCCCACTGTATGTGTGTCATTCCTGGGCTGTTGGTCCTGGGTTTTATAAGAAAGTAAGCTGAACAATCCACGAGAAATAAGCCAGTAAGCAGCCTGTCCATGCCTCAGCTTTTGCCTACAGGTTCCTGCCCTGTTTGAGTTCCTGAATGGATTTTCTTCCATGTTAAACAGTGGTAAAAAAGTAGAAGCCAAATAAAACTTTCTTCGACAAGTTGCTTTTGATCATGGTCTTTTGGCACAGAAGTAGTGACCCTGACTAACACAGGGAGAATAGAATGATTTAAATATTTTTCAAGATTTATGTGTTTGAGTGTTTTCTTTGTGAGGGGTATATGCACCACATGCGTGCCAGGGCCTACGGAGGACAAAGGGTGTAGGATTTTCTAAAATTCGATTGTGGATGGTTGTGATCCACCATCTGGTGCTAGCAATTGAGTGCTGGTCCTCTGCAAGAGCTCTTAAACACAAGAGCCATCTTTCCAGCTCATGAAAGATGACAGAGACTGTTACAAACACAATGTACTTTGTTAAATAACTTTTTTTTCAGTACTAACAGTTGAATTTCCATTTTCTTCTAGTGATAAGGCTGATATAGTCCACATAGTTTATTAAAAGATCACAACAATGCTTATCTCTTTCCTCTAAAAGGAGAATTCTCATAGCTCTCTAAATGATCCATCTCTGCTAGGGTCTACATGCTGGACCAGTAATGGGCTAGTCGACTGATGGAGATGTCACTGTGACGTGGAGAAGATACTCTAATTGATGAGCTGGAGGCCATAACTTAATCCTGTGACATAGAGGTGCAAAAAAATCACAGGGAGGAATGGATGAAAATGAGAAGATAAAAGAGTTTTATTCCTTAAACAAAATAAGTAAAATCACGTATAAGTAAAAGATTGAATTGTGGTGTTGAATCTTAACAATTAACTCATTCATTTTGTCCAAATATTACTCCATATGCAATTTCACTATGCTAAGTCATCATACCACCTTTTCACCAGGGAAAGTATAATTACAGATATCAATTTGCTTTGTAGTCTTTACCCTGAGGGCATTTGAAGCTGCCTCTTTGTGGTGGATAAAACCAGTTCAGAGCAAGAGGCTTCAAAAGTAGACCTGGATGATTAGTAACTCTTTAATGAAGAATTGGAAAAAATCAACACCAATTAATAACTTTCCCACTATCTGCAACCACATGAAAGTTGTTTTCAATACTAAGAATGTGTGGTCATTCTATAAGGACTGTGACAGTAACATAATAGAAAGGTGTTCTGAAGAACTGTGGTAGGGTTCTTATCCATACACAGTAACCCATGTGGGTTGCCTGAGTTTTTGTTTTGTGCTTCCATGGACAATCTAAAAACATTCTCATGTATGAAGGTGACTTGTCTTAGAAACAGTGTCTTTATTATCTGGTCACACTTTAATGTTTCTAAGTGAGATTTCAGACTTTCATAATCCACCCAGACTACAGTGGCTTCCTTGCAGAATCTAGAAGTACTTCCTGTTTTTGTTGTGTCAGTCTGTGTTCTCTGAGATTTCCTCAAAATGTTTCTGATGGTAAGTAAGGCTTTCTTCTCAGCAAATTGTTTGAATCAGTTCCATAGCCCTTTCTGATCCTTATTCCATTTACTCAAGCTAAGGCTGTAAACAAACCCCAACTCACACAAGCTTGGCTTCTTTCATTCCATTTCTGTGAAAGCTCTCCTTCCCTCCTCTCAATGACTTCTCTCCCTCCATACCTTCCTCCTTCCCTCCCTAGCTCCCTCCCTTCCTTTTTTCTGTACTCTTTCTTGCTTCCTTCCCTCTTCATCCTTCCCATCTTTTCTCTCTTCTCTTTTTCTCCCTCAATCTCCGTTTCATCACCTCTATGAATCTGAAACATATTCTTTGATTTTTTTTTCAATGCAAAAGTAATCCTTTAAGTTAACACTTTTAGTGGACTTTCTGTGGTTTATGCATATGAAGTACCTCCAATTCATACTGTTATCCATATGATCATCCTATTGGCCAGTTCCAATTTTATTATTTCAGTGCTCAAAACTGACCTATAGCCATGTTGCCAATCCCACACTCTTCAGGCTCACCATCATCATCTGCTCTGATTAGGTTCTCAGTCAACTCTTGAAGGCAAGTTTAATTCTACTTCAAGAAACAAGTAATTTTGTAAACCAAGTAGAGAAGTAAACAATCACATTATGTTAATGTGCTTCCAAGAATATCTCAGATATACTGCTACCAACCTTGTCTGATACTTATCTTTCCACCTTAGCAGCAATTGCTGTTGCTTCCTAGTTTTTCTTTCATCTAATTGCTCCCTGTCAGTACCTTGCCTTCATCATAGGCTCCTTTTGCATGCACTGGTGATGTACAACACATCACACATGCAAAGCAACTATGGTAAAATTCTCACCATGTTATTCCTAGAAATTATTCACCTTATTCATTTCCCTTTGAAGATGCGGTCTTCCGTGGACCATTGACATCTAAGTTTAATTGATTTTCCTCCACTTTTTGGCCATACATTTGCTTCTGTTAAATCCTATTCTTATGCTACTTCAAGCACTGGCATTGCCATTGCAATGATGCTTTCTTCAGTACTTCTTGCTTACATGGTACACACCATATGTTTACTCTGTTTCTTCCTTATTCTATTTTGTAGTAGTATTCACCATATAAGAGAGAAATTTTTCTAGTTCTCAAACATTGCCATTACTGTCTCTTAATTATATGTGTGTATGTGTGTGTGTGTGTGTATGTGTGTGTGTGTGTGTGTGTGTGTGTGTAAGCTGTTTGCTTTTCCCACACCACAACATAAAAGATAGAGTAAGCATACAAACTTATGATTTTGAAAATGACTTTCCCCCTACACCATAGTGGTCTATTTAATCTTGTATTATATTTGCACTTAAAACAATTCATGATTAAGAAACTGGATCATATCTGTGACTAAAATAAAGAATTATGTGTGTGTGTGTGTGTGTGTGTGTGTATTTTAAAAACACCTTTCACCTGTCTCCAAACTGATGATTATCAAGTTAAAGTTCAGACTCATGACTTACACTACCTTACACACTTCCAATTCTGTTACAATTGTTAACACTAATGACTGGCATTTCCTTAAAGTATACTGTCAATGTAACTATTTCTCTATTTTATTTATCAGAAAACTCCCATTATATGCTAACTTTTTAATTTATTATTAGAGATGAAACTGCACTTCAGGGAGGTTACATAATATGCTTGCAGACATGGATCATATATAAGAGCCTATGACCACATGCAGTTGCACTTAGAAATTACCTTTGTCCACTGCCCTCTGCAGCTTCACAGTTAAACTCAGTTGCTAAATACATATACCTCCTATTCCCCAGCACTCCCTAATATTTGAAAAAAAAACCCCTGCATTCCAGAAGTGAAAAATATAGGTTAGATAATTTACCATGAAAACTCAGGTGGCTGAGTTCAAATCTATGGCATTGCATTACTGTTACTACTCTGTAGTGAATTCAGTTCATGGTGAGTCACAAATCAAAGGAAAATATGTACAAATAGAATCAAAGGAAACAAAGTTTGGAAATCTGAATGAAAGGATGAAATGTATGCCCATTTATGCATTTATTCATCTAGAACATACTTGTTTGTTATAGTCAGATTATAAACATGATCCATATTCCTGAAGTTTTACTATCACAACTTAGATTTTGTTTTGAAATGTGAGTTGTAGATTGAAACATCAACAGAAAACATAAGATTCTAGGAGACACTTGGCATGAATGGAGTTTCACATAAGATTATGAGCCTAGGATATGCAGCTAATCATATCATACTAGTTATATCATACATGGGTGAATGACATGCCGTATAGATAAGGAGCGAGGCCAAGCTATAAAAGTAGCGATTTCCCAAATATTTATGCCCCATTCCCACAAACAGGAGACTATTTAGTAAGGTAAAGAATACTATCCTTAGCACAGTAATTTGCTTTTTCACAAATTAAATGTCAGTGTGCAATTTGTTTTATTTTCAAGGTCTTGTTTGCTTATAGTACAGTGAGAACTATATATTTTTTATTGACTATTACATAACATTGTTCTTTGATAGTAACATGATCATCCCTTTCACCTTTTTGTCTGGTTTACTGAACAGTGAAAGTAAATAATATTGTGCTCAGTTAAGTGTTACAGCTCCAAAGAAGTGAAAAATAAGCAAAATTCTAGCACATCCAATATTCATGAGCGAAAGCATGGGCTGGTCTATGTGACATTAGCATTTTTCAATGGTCAGAGAATCTCAAGCCAAAACAAACAAATGAAAACTGTTTAATGAAAATGGAAGCATTTCAATTCAACAAATCTAATAGACTTTATTTTGACATGTAGGATGAGGACTTGATCAAGGATGCTGGGGGACATGGTATGTTGAGAAATGGGTGAGCAACAGAAACACTCTTATATGCAATCATCTGGCATTGGGTTGGATGATTTCAGTTCTAATTCTGTAGCTAATGTTCTTCCCATTCATTGCATAAGTCAACATGGTAAAGAGTATGCCAGCACTTACTTTAAGATAAATGATGCTGACCAGAGCTTTATGGAAGAGACATTTGGTAAAACACACGAGGAGAGATAGAGAGACGATATTTTTCACTTTATATTATGGTCAATTTCAATGCATATGCTCTTCATGGTTCATCTGTGACACATAAAGATGACATCATTGGTTAAGATTTATTGTATGTCAGCAACATACATCTGCTTGAGGTTTCTGTTTTTGTAAGTACTTCATTTCAAGTTCACATAAAAGTTGTGTTGCTCTTGATAAACTACACGACCAAAAGCTACTTGCAGAGAAAAGAAGGGTTTATTCATACAAGTTACAGCCCATTATCAAGGAAAATGAAGATTGGATCTTAAGACAGGAGCTTGATGCAACAACCAATGGAGTGAGTGGCACAGGTTATTGGCTTGTTCTCTGGCTCTGGGTCAGCCATCTTTCTTATGTAGCCTAGATCCACTTGCCTAGTAATGGTATTACCCCCAGTAAGCTGAGCCCTCCTACAAAAATTAACAATTAAGAAAGTGCCCCTATCACGTGTTGCAGGCCAAAATAGTGGAGACAATTCTTCAGTTGTGATTCCTTCTTCCTAGATTAATAAAGATGACAAGAAGATTGGCCAGCAAATGTCTCCTCCTTGTCATTTTGACATACAAACACATGACTGTTAAATTATTACTTTTTCTTGTCCCTAAGATCTCATGTTAATAATAGTATTACTCTATTAGGCACAGTCCAACTTTAAAATTTCCATGTTTGTCTTTCAAGGTCTGGGTTACCTCACTGAGGATGATTTTTTCTAGTTTTATCCACTTTACTGCAAATTTAATGATATCATTGTTTTTAACATCTCTGTAATATTCCATTGTGTAAATGTACCACATTGTTTTTTTTTTTTATCCATTCTTTGGTTGAGAGATTTCTAGGTTGTTTCCAGTTTTTGGCTATTACTAATAAAGCTGCTATGAACATAATTAAGCAAGTGTCCTTGTGGTAGAATGGAGTTCCCTTTGGGTATACACCCAGGAATGGTATAACATGGTCTTGAGTTAGATTTATTGTCAGTTTTTTGAGAAGCCAACAAATTGATTTCCAAAGTGGTTGCACAAGTTTGCACTCCTACCAGCTTCTGTGTTTTTGAATTTAGCCATTATGGAAGGTATAAGATGAAATCTCAGAGTAATTTTTTATTTGCATGGCTAAAGATGTTGAACATTTCTTTAAGTGCTTCTTTCCCAGTTGAGATTTCTTTGTTGAAAGTTCTCTGTTTAGATCTGTATCCCAATTTCAAACTGGATCAGGTAGTTTGCTGTTATCTAGTTTCTTGAGTCCTTTACATATTTTAGAAAATAGCCCTCTGCCAGATGTGGGGGTGGTGAAAATCTTCTCCTGTTCTCTAGGCTGCCATTTTGTATTAATGATGGTGGTTTTTCTCTTTGCTTTAGAAAAGCTTTTTAGTTTCATGGGATCCCATCTATTAATAGTCAGTCTTAGTGCCTGAGCTATTGATGTTCTGCTCAAGAAGTTGTCTCCTGTACCAATGCATTCAAAGCTTTTTCTAACTTTCTCTTCTATCATATTCAGTGTATGCAGTTTTATGTTGAGGTGTTTGACCCACTTGGACTTGAGTTTTGTGCTGGGTAATAGATATGGATATATTTGCATTCTTCTACATGCAGACATCTAGTTAGAGCAGCACCATTTATTAAAGATACTTTCTGTTTCCATTGTATAATTTTGGTTTCTTTGCCAGAAATCACATATCCATAGGTATGTGGATGTACATCTATGTCTTCAATTTGATTCCATTGATTTACCTGTCCCTTTTTTTTTTTTGCTAATACCATGTAGTTTTTATTACTATTGCTCGGTAGTACAGCTTTAAATCAGGGATGGTGATTAGTTGCCTACTTAAAAATAATGAGGAAAGCATAAATAATTTAAAAGTAATCAAATGTCTTTATTACCACCATTGTACCTGGATTTGATGACAACTCATCTGCCCTGGCACATTCATGTGTTTTTCTCTGCTTGCCTCTCTATTTTTCCCATAAAAAGTATATACTAAAAAAGAAAAACCAAATAAAATGAAAAGTAAAGAAAAGAAACCTCCTGGTGTGGTTTCTAGTCTAACATCACTTGCACATTTCAGGCCCAAGGGATTCAGAGCTAATTTTTTTTATATAGTTTAGCTTTTTAACTAACATAAGCCTCTCTGCTCTTCTTCCCCATACGGACCCGCAGGTTGCTTTAAACCAGAGGGGGGGATCCTAGTAGGAAAAATTTTCATTCATTTAAAAGCCTTAGTTATGTTCAAAAATCAAAATCCCATAATTGTGGTCTCTTGCAAAACAGAACAAACAAACAAACAAACAAACAAGCAAACAAACAGACAAAAAAATCAGATTATGTACCAGAGCCTGAAACAGATAAATGCAACCTCCTAGATCCCACACTGTAAACCAAACCCTACACCTTTCTATCTTATATCTGGGAAATACGCAAGATCTTGGCTCCACTGGACTTGGGAAGCTCCTTTAGCACAAAAAATCCCCTGTTTATCTAGTAGACTCAGGCTGACTCCACAACTACCTCTACTCTTCATGGCCATCCCATAGCCCTGGCATCTTGAATACACTAGGCTCTCCACTGCAACTGAAACCACATCTTCTCTTCAGGAACTCTAGTTCCACCTCACAGTGTAAGAACTCAGATGCTCCCCATGAAATCCTCAAACTTTCTTCTCTCCCAAACACCTACTTCATAGGAGTTTTGTTTGTATGTTGCCACATCCAGCTGCCAGTTGGATGTATAGCCTTGACCCCCTAGACTACAGAGTTTCTGTTGTGTTTGAGGAAATAGTTCCCAAATTTTGCCTCAGTGATGCTGGTCTCTTATTAATCACAGCTTATTCCTTAATCCCAGCTGACCAGCAACTTTGCTCCAAGGTTTGTACCTTGAGTTCCAATTTTCCAATAAGGCAAAGATTGTCCTTCTATAGATTCTTTGTTTTTAAATGTCATAAAAACAGCCCTCATAGAGGCTTCACTTCATTGTGAAAGGTCAGAAACTAGGCCACTATTGTTTGCATTATTTTCAGAGTTCTCTTATCCTCCAGGATCCCACTAGAACAGGCTGTTAAGTTCTAGCACTACATGGTTTTCTAGACCAAAGTTCCAAATGTTTCCACAATCCTTGCACAAAACATACCTCAATTAGGTCCATCCCAGTAAAAGCCTCAACCACTCCACTGGTATCAATATCTAGTCTACTTGATATTTGTTCACGTGATAAAACAATATGTCTGAAAACAACCTGACCAGGAAGGGGCTTATTTTCTTTTAAATGACAAACCATTATTGAGGGGAACCAAAGCAGGAACTCAAGGCTGAAACTTAAAGCAGAATCCGTGGAGACACACTGATTACTGGCTTGATCTAATCCTCAGGTTTAGCTATCTTTCTTAAGCAGCCAAATCCTACCTGCTTAAGAATGGTACCAGGAAGGCTGGGCCCTCCTATATCAATTAAGAAAGTGGCCTACAGATGTTGGTAACCAAGACCAAGAGGATCAACTAACTTGGACCCCGGGGAACTCTCAAAGACTGAGTCACCAGCTAGAGAATATACATAGTCTAGACCTAAGCACTTGGCACATATATAGCAGAGACCTGCCTTGTCTGGCCTCAGTGGGAAAGGATGTGCCTAATCCTGCAGAGACTTAATGTGCTAGGATTACAGGATACCTCTGTGGGGGTACCCTCTCAGAAGTGAAGGGGAGGGGGCAGGTATGATCTGTGTGAAGTAGGGACTTGGAGGGGGCAGTATTTGAGATTTAAATAAAAAAATATTTTAAAAGAAAGAAAGAAAGAAAGAAAGAAAGAAGGAAAAAGAAAATGGCCTACAGACATGTCCACAGGCCACTATGATGTAGGAAATTGTTCATTTGAGTGAGTCTCCTTCTTTACCGTTGTGTTACATTGATTAGCAAGATTAGCTATAACACCATTACATGACTTATGAAATGTGTCTTAATAACTATCTCCAACAAAAGCCTAACTTTTCTTCTTAATAACAACTACCTACTATGCTTGGCATGATTTTAGAAATGATTGTAATCACTCTTGCAAACGATCATAATCCCTTTACATTTAACTTTTTTTCCAATTGCCTATTAGTCTAACTGAAGGATGCATGAAGGTAAACATGGACAGATTTGCTTTATATCATCTGTCATTAGTGTTCTGGGTCCAAGCAGCTATGACAAATCTTCTCAGATGTCTTTTAGAAATAACTGTTGATAGGTTGATGGGAAGATAAAATGAATCTTGACCACTCTGCACTAACTCAGTATTCCCAGACTCATATTTTAATCAAGCCTTACAGGAATCTCAAATATTTTATAAAATGTAATTAAAATAATTGGCAAAATTCAGGAGATAACACCTAATAGGAATTCAGATGAAGTCACACATAAATGTGCTAGTTTATATTCCTTTAAAACATAATATATTCCTTTATAAATTGAATTATTCAAGTAAAGGCATGGACTTAGCCATCAGGCCAAATCCAATAATAATAGTGATATATAAAATGTTGTGACTCATAGAAGTATATATGTAATATGAATGATTGATTAAAATCATCCAGTGATGACTTGCATATTATTCCTCTAGGTTTTAAAAGTTTGATGAAATACTCATTTGCATCTTCTAAATTCTAGGCTTTTGTTCTTGCTTTTTAAATAATCTCACTGATTGAAAAAAATAATATTGGCATTGCATATATATCCATGGGTGTTGGACCATCAACTAGAACACAGATAGCCTTTCAGGGACCACCGCCCTCAAGAAAACAATCTATTCCTCTCCCAGCAGTCATCAGTTGCCAGTGGCTTCTCAGATAGATGTAGAACTTTGCTAGTATTATACGCATGTATAAAATTCTCAAGCAATAAAAAGCTAAAATTAAAATTGAAAGAGACATAAATATTTGAAAAAGGGATTTCTGTATCTTAACACATATTGTTAAGACCATATCTATATTAGTGTAATTTATGTTTCAAACACATAATTCTCTATGGACTAAAATATGTTTAGTAATATTGAGAAATTTTTATATACTTTCAGATATAAAGATGTTTTACCCTAGATATTTTCTCAAAATATAATGCTCACAATTTTGTGAATAAATTTTAAAATTAAATAATAACGTATCTTTCCATAGTGCTGATATATAATCCATTATTAATTTTTCATATGCTTTACATAAATATATATAAGAAGTATTCATAATTATAGGGGAGGCTACAAAATGTTAAAATTAATTGGTCAGTATAAGTCTTTAATATGTTTATTCATTATAAAGTTAGGCTAAACATTACTTGGTATATGCAATCTTGACAAAGATTTTGTTGTATATTTTAAGTTAAATTTATATTTTATCTATGCTTTAAAAATTACTGTAAATTTGCAGCTGGAGAGGTGACATAGCAGGTAGAAGCACTGACTGCTCTTCCAGAAAATCCAGGTTGGATTCCCAGTACCCAGATTGTAGCTCACAACCATGTGTTATTCCACTCTCAGGGGCTCTAACTCCCTTTCCTAGCCTCTAATTGCACCAAGCATTCACATGGTACAGGAGCTTACAGGCAGTGAAAACATCCATGCACATAAAATGAATAAATCCAAATTTAAAAATTAACATAAATTTCTTCATTTAGCCTTTAAAAAGAGAGATGCCTCACATAACAAATATATTGCCTCAAACTATATCCATTTATTATGTTAAATGGACATAATATTAAACTGACTCCTAATGATTTATCCTTATGCTCATAGATTAGTACATCTATCACTCCTCATCAGAGAAGACTCTTCTTATAGTAGATTGTGATTAACACAGAGAACATCAACTGGTCAATAAGCACAGACTATGAGATTGTATAATGTTCAGCCCTAAAGGAACATCTATATAATCCTTTTTCTGTTAAGACTTGGGGATGATCTCAGAAGTGGAAATGGGAAGATTGCAAGAGTCATATATAGTGGATGCCTATAAGAAAACAATATTTCTCAGACTCAATAAAGCAGATGCTTATATGAACCCACAGCAGTTGTAAAACTGCATACGACCTGCACAAGCTCAAGCCAAACAAAATACCAGCCTTGGGGTCTGGGGTCTGGGGTGGGAAGTTGGGAAAAACATCCCACAATTAGCTGAGGGGCTATTGCCAATGGATAGCTGCTTGGAGAAGGAGAGTCTACTGTTTTTAAGGTTGTGATTTTGGTAAGTTAAGCAACCTTTGGTGGAAGTCCACATATCTAAGACTATATGGACAACATATACTGGATTCTATGGGTTAAAGGAAAGATGGACTTGAAGTTATGTGGGTAGGGAGGCAGAGTAGAGCTGGGAGAAGTCAGAGGTGGTGTGATTATGATTAAAATAAATTGTATGAAGTTCTCAAGGAATTAAGAAAATATTATTGACAAATCATCTTATGTATCTCTTCCAGTGTCTTCATTGACTTGTGTTTCTGGTGCCATTTTAAAGAAACCCAAATAAAAGCTCTCCAAATCTAATCGTGCTGCATTTACAGTTATTCTCCCATGTTTATAAAAAAGCACAAAAGAGTGGTTATGATGACATCAGGTGAAGTTTTAGATACATATTCTTCTCAGGCCTTTATCAACATTTGTTTTTAACAGGCTTGTGGGTAACTGTGATCTTGTTCTGGTACAGAGGCTTGAAGGCATATAGTAGTGAACCATGGGTCCAGACATCTTGTACTCAGTGTAAGGAAACCCCTTACTTGTACTGTAAACTGTGATCTGAATTATTCATGGTACTTGTTTGTGTTGTATTTTACTCCCCAGAAGGTATCACCTACCTTCCCAGCTTTTCCGTCTACAATCTGTCCCTTCAGGACCAGCATCACCCATACTCATCTTAGAGACAGAGTTTTATGCTTATCCACTGAGGAATCTGTATAGGTTCAGCAAGGGGAAAAGTAAGTGCAAGCCGTGTGCACACTTCCGATTCACCCAGATACAGTTCAGGATGCTTCCTTTGCCAAGAATGTGACAGACTTCAGAACTCTGAAAACAGATTTGCCAGCTGCCTGCATGTTTGGCATCTACAACGTTCAAATTTCTTTCTAATAAACAAAACATAATATCACTTCTTCAGGCAATGTCAGGAAGTCTAATCAAGAGCTGACTGTGAGCCAGCAGTTGCCATCAGCTCTGCTGATGTACCAGTAACAGAGGCTAAGAATATATTAACTATTCATTGCTCTGGGTCCCCCAAACCACTCACAGAATCTCTGTATCAAGTCAGGTCTGCCAGAATAACATGCCTGAGTGATATTACCTTAGTTTCTTTCAGAAACACTCTACACAGAAACCATCTAACCTTAAAGTTCCAAGTTTTTATAGAAAGCCAATAAAAGAAATGTCTGTGTGGACAACATTTCTTCATTCTTGAAATATAGTATTTGAAGACACAGTCTATTGTGTAACCTAAAATCTCTTGTTCAAGATTCACAGGGTAAAGACCTCCTTAAGTTTTTTTAGGGGTGGGGAATAAACATGACTTACTATTCAAACTTGTACTAATTGGTTTCTGAAATTTTGATAAAACTTTTATTTCACTTACATTACAATCAACAAAGAAATGGGTATGAGGAGAAAGCATCATGATTTCATAAAATCTTCCCAATAAAGGCCCTGTCTCACATCTTCTCAGGATGTCTACCAGTAAGGTCCTTTAAGTCACTGATTTGAATACACGCCCCTTTCCTATTCCATGCTTTAGGAACATAGAGTGTTGATAATAACCCAAAGGAAGGCAAGTCCTCTCAGATTTGTATCCATCAACTCTCCTTTACATAAACTTGGTAAAGAACAAAAATGCCCTCATTGAAAATTGGTGATTTGGATTTTATTAACCCTGCATCAAACCAAGTATTGACTTGGGCCCTAAAGTGAATCAGTTTTAGTGTCTCCTTTCTAACATGGGAATTATATCACATTTGCATCTTATTATTATACATAAAGTAATTTACTAAAAATATTAACATGACACTATACACACAAGGGCTAAGCTTTAGGTGCCATATATGATGCATAGATGAAAATAGTAGACAGTGATACTGATGCTAGTTATGGAAACAGTGACGATAATTACATTGATGATACTGTGTCTACCTGAAGACAACCCTTTTGGTTTGCAGGCTTCATGGCTCAGACCATAGGCCTAAGATTTTACCTTTCTGCTGAGGAAACAATTTTACTCAGAGCCAAAATAGGACCAGGTAAGCAGTATGAAAGTGTCTTCAAATTTTGACTTTGTTTTCAGTGTGTCGCTTAAAATGTGTTTTCAATCTCTAATCCATGGAAAGACAGGTAGATTAAGCTTTCTTCTTTGTGATTCTTGCTACCTGTGAAAGCAGAAGTCCCACTTGAGGTTAATAAGAATAAGGTTCTATTTTAACATCTGAGGAAGAAATATAGAAGGGAGTCTTTGAAGTTCATGCATGGTCTACCTGGCATTATAAGGATGGATGACCATTAAAGGACTTGTGCAGAATTCATAGACAGTTGAGGACACTGTATATGTCCTGGAGCAGTTGTTCTCAGACATTTTGATCTCTTGACCCTTGAAGGAAAAATTGACTGTCATATAGAAGACTTCAAATTTAGAATATTATCTTTGGTGCTAATAGCACTGGATATTAATGTTGAAAATTAAACTACTTCCTAACATTTTAAAACAGCAATAACTAATGTATTGCATATTAACATATAAATATATGATGTTTGAGACAACGTGACTTTCCAAAGTGAAAAAGTAATGAGAGGTGATAGTACTTTTCATTTTTCTAAGAAAAAAATTGTACTCCCTGGCTTAGGAGAGGACAGCTAAATGCACTTAATCTGTTTTTCTGTGTGCTTGTGGTGCATGTTGGATCACTTGAAGCTAACACTGACGTGGCAACATTACAAGGTAAGTACTTATAAAAAGGGAGGCAGAACTATGTTAACAGCTTTTAGAAGCGGGTTTTACACATTCTTTTCCAGACGACTCGGAAGCCTTACTTGTAGCGACTTCTCAAAAGCAGTAACAATGAAGAAACTGAAACCATATGGGTGAAATCTCCACTCTATTAACACTACATTACAGTCCTCAGAGCATCTCTACATATCCAGTGATGCTTGATTCTGGAACATCATGCATCAGCCATTTGGAAAATGTTGGTCCACTGAATAATGCAGTACCTCCAAATGTTGAAACTTTTTATTATACATTATTAAATAGTAACATTTGTTAATCTCATCAGAGGAGTCTGTATTGAGAAGCTGTCAAAATTGTAACAGATATAAATTTACCGAAGTTCCTGCTTTTGCGTGGAAACTTGGATTGTGTCCTTGCCAACAACTACTGTCAGTTGTTTCATTGAAATGCTGGGCTCATTTTATTCAGTTTGGAAACTATGTCTACCAAATGCCAGTCTCAATCACTACCATTTACAAATCTATGCTTCTTTCAAGTAAACTGAATTATTGATAAACAAGGCAACTAGTTTACCTCAGAACTCAATTTCATAAGCAATTTTCCTTGTGACAACACTGATGTGTTAATGCCAAGGTGATTAACATTAAGCACCCAGTTACCTGAAGTTGGTGACAACAGAACTAATAACCTTTCCTGATCATCATAGACATTATTCAGCAGAACTGCTGATGCTGTCAAAAATGCCCAGAACTGGAGATTAGAATGGCTACTAATTCAAATCAAAGTCAGTATTTTTAGGTTCTTAAACATTTGCCACTTAATCATGTTGAATAGTTTTAAAATCTTTCCTGCATTTTTTTCAAATATTCTCTATGCTATTGTTACCAATACTACTGAGAACTCTAGAACATGTTGCTGCTATGGAATGGTATCTAAGTATCTATGAACCGAGCTATGTACACCCTCCTTTCTGAAAATTCTCCTTCCCAACCAGCCTACATATGAAGGAGATCGTCCAGGGACTATCTCTCTGTACCTGCTCTACTTCATTTAACATAATAATCTCCATGTTATTGTGAATGAGTGAATCTTCTCTACATGGCTAAAACATAGGCACTGTGAATGCATACCCTATTTTCCTTATCTATTTATTAGCTAATGAACACTTCACTTTTTTGACTATTTTGAAATCTTCTTCCATAAAAAGTAAAATGGAACAATCCCTGACATGCTGCCTTTAGTTCCTTTGGCTATATAACCAGTAGTGTGATTGCTGGATAACTTGGGGAGGGGCTTCAACACTGCCTTTCATAATAGAGGTACAAACATGGCCACCAACAATTTGAATAGTGATCCTTTTTCTTCACATCTTCACCCATATTTGTTTTCCTTAATCCTTTGGATAGTTGCCATTTTCATTGGTATGAAATAACATCTGACTAGTATTTAGACTTTCATTTTTTTTCACAAATTAGTGATCATAACTTTTGTTCATAGGTTTGTTGGCTAAAAGTGATCTTTTGTGAAATTTCCAATTTCATCTCTGTATATTATTATTACCTATTGTTTATGTTTTTTTTTATTGAGTTATTTCTCATATATTCTGAAGTTTAGCCTGGTATCAGATGTAAAATTAGCAAATATTCTCTTCGTTGGTCTCTTCATTAGGCTGATTGTTTCCTTTTTCATGAAAAAAAGAAAGCACAATGTATTTTCCTAAAAATAATAACTCACGAACTCTAATGGAATGCAGACAGCCACGTATATCATGGGTTTTCAAACTACATTTCCGGGTCAGCAGCAGCAAAGTGAGCAAGAATTTGTTAGAAAAGCAGGCCTGTGTTTTATCCTAGACTTTTAAACTTAGCATCCAAATTTAAAGAAGTTTATGTAATTCTTATGCATAAGACTAGTTAAGAAACACTGTATTTAAAAATAGATCTAAAGATATATGCTTTCTATTCTTGGATTCAAATCACATATGAAAAGGCAAGACTTGGTTAGGAATTCATGCAACACTGTTCTACATGTAGAAATTTTTCCAGCCACAAGCCATCCACTTGTTTATGAAACCATTTTTTGCAATTTTTCAATCACCAGGGTGACAGTATATTTTGTCTGACACATGACTTTTCTTTTCTAGGAAGTGTCGGGACATGAGGTAGTCCTGCAGGAAGCAGTGACATTTCTCTTTCCATGTCAGTACTTGCAAAGCATTTATTCTTGGAGTAGTCGACAGGACTGGGAATCTCTTATGCTCATTTTCAACTACTGCAAAGTTTTCCTTGCACCTCCATCACTGATTTGACTTTCAAAGTACTTGCTTAGACCACCCTTCATTTCTTCCTAGCTAGAATATGGTTTGAGTGTATATTTCCTTGTTAGCTCACTATGTTGCTGAATGCCATTTCACAAGTTAGTTGTTGAATATGGGCACAAGACCAGCTATGCACCGTAAAGTGGTCACTAGCTGGAGGGCTGTGAGATTTTTTTTCTACAACTTTCTTACATTATAAATAAATGTACTTTTCCCCCCAAAAGAATGTACTGGAAGATTTTAAAAGCCTGCTTGGGCTCTCTTCTATCAACAACAGTGTTCAGTCTTAACATATTTATTTACTGAATGAACGAACATGTCTGAAGGTACCAACAACAACATCCTATCTGAAACCATCTTAAACTGCTATCATCAGAAGCCCATTCTGTGGAAGCTTCCAGCAGTATCCATTTAGTTGTATATCCGAAAATGATAAATACTGACATAAATTTCCATGACTAATATATTGGCCTGCCCTTGGTTGTTTAAGATCTTAATGATAATTTTAGCCTTGGTAATAATCTATCTATAGGAAATTCATATTATTTATTTGCAGTCAAATTGTTTAAATACTGTGTGGATGGACTTAGTCACACAGTGGAATTGATGAACATATACTTAGTCTTATAGTGACATTAGCATTATTTTAAAGGTACTGTTTTTTGGTTTATGAATCTTTTGCTTAATAATAGAAGTATGCCATCCCACTATGACAGACAGCCATAAATCAAAATTATGTTTTTCCCATCCACAGACCTCATGCAAGCTTGTGTTTGAAAACCCCATCATCTATGTGGCTTTTTAACTGTTCCTAGGAATTATTTGCCAGAACTTTTCTGAATGGTGAAGGCACACTCCAAGAAGTCCTGGACATTTATTTGGGGATTCATAGTTTCAGAAGGACAGAGCCCAGCCCATGACTGTCATGGTGGGATGCATGGCAGCAGACAGGCAGGCATGAAGTTGTAGCAGTAGCTCAGTGTATGCATTTGATCCATTATCATGAGACAGAACAAGAAAAAGCTAAATGGGAATGTCATGGCTTTTTAAAATCTCAAAATTCACATTCATTGACATACCTCCTCCAACAATGCCTCACTTCTTAATCCTTCCTAAGAGAGTTCTACCAAGTGAGGGCTACATATATAAGCATAAGAGCCTATGGGGGCATTTTCATTTAAGCAACCGCATGACACACTCTATATATGCCTCCTTGCTTGTTTTCAAATTCATGCCCCCCTTTCTGTTAATTGTTGTTACGTGCAGTCTTCCCTTAGGAAGAGCACACCAATTGGTTATTCAAGAAAAATGGCCATCCCTGAAAACATACATATTTTTGATTTTATAAATCAATATTATATATTCATATATCATTGTATTTTGTTCACATTTACCACATATGCTTTGTAATTATGCTCAGATGTGAGCTTTTGTGGTTGTAAAAACATAATAAAATTTTTTAATAAGCCCATTGATATAATAAATTTATTTAAGGAAAAGATCATACCCTTTTAAACTTCTGTTGTATACAGAACACATCCAGCTGTTGTGGCTGACCTTCGCAAAATGAATCTGAATGTAGCATGAAAACATTTTTTAAAAAGCCATGGTAGGGTACAGACCAAAAGAGACAAGGGCTTGATAGACTGTGTAGTCTACTTTGTTGGGGCTCCACACATCTCAGTAGCCCTTCCTAATCATTGACCTGAATATCTGGGGCCACTGTAACTAATACTTTTGTGTCCTTCAGGAACATATTTGTCATGGATACCTTTCCATTATTTTACTTACAAAATTAATGATTGTTTGTCTGTGATAATGATGATGGTGATGTTGATGTTGATGGTGCTTGCTCAAATGATGTTTTACCAACAAATATTCCTGGCAAAGTGCATAAAACTAGAGCCAAAATCAGATAATCAATTTAAAAGACCTCTAACCCTTAGTGAAATAGAAGCAGTAATTAAAATTCTACCAACCCAAAAAAAAAAAAAAAAAAAGGAATCCCAGGGCCATATGGATTTTAGCATAGACTTCTACCAGACTTTCAAAGAAGAGATAATGTCAAACCCTCCTCAACGTGTTACTGTGATTTTTTCTTTATCAGAATAATCATCACCATCATAATTATTAAAGCCAAGATGTTGGAAATGGAGCAATATTTGAGCTGTTTTGTCATAATTCTCTTCTAAAAGTCCCAAAGAAAATTATTAACAAGAAGGGAGGTCAATATTTTTTTCTCTGTAGAAATTTTATTGAATCATATTCACTGTCTCTTGGTTCAAAATTACAGGGTGTAGATACTAACAGTTTGGTTACAGCTCAGCAGATCTCTTGTTGTTACTTTCATTCATTTGATTTCTGGTTATCCAAGTAGCTTTGTATCTGAGGGCTGTCTGTCCATTGTAGTCACAATGACTGTATGCTTCTCACTACCCCACGGGACACCCTAAGGTTCTTCAGCTGGAACTGGTGGTAAAAGATCCTAGAAGAGCAAGAATAGTCAATAAGATTAGTGAAGATTTGGTTTATATTTCACAATGTTAATTTAATAAATTCTAGGGATCCAAGCAAACACATACCGAGCATGATTCATGAAGTGAAGAAATTGATTTTATCCTTTGATGAGAGAAACTATATCAATGGCTGTTAATTCTGCAAATTACAAGTATCCAAGTGCTAGTTGAAACAACAGAGGGACCAAATAAACGGAGGTAAACAAGATAGACCCTGTAGGCTTCAGGATTATATGATAGGTGTCCTCTAGCAATGAGTAATCATACCCAATGGATGTATAGCACTTCAGGATTATATGGTAGGTGTCCTCTAGGAATGAGGAATCATACCCAATGGATGTATAGCACCATGTCACTGTTTGAGAACAAACATTCTAAAGACCTTTTCAGAATCCTAGAATCTGCATGGTAATGAACATCAAGGTCATGGTTTTGCCCTTGGTCTAGAGAGCACACTTTGATATACCAGCCATCAGAGCAAGTGCTATATACAATGTACACTAGAAACATCTAGACCAATTTTAAGAAAACATTCTCCTAGATTCATGTTCTTGATTAATTAATAAGTGTGTGAGAAAGACTCCCAAATCCTTGCTTTGATAAATTTTCCTATGGATTCGAAAGTATATCTAGATTTGATATATAGTGCACTAGAGGGTATTGTGTAGACAAAGGCACAAAGGAAGAGAATTATAAGAAATGGGAACTATAGAACATGTGAGATTTGTTCAAGCAAACCTGAATCCTGGTCGTTCCAAAAGCACATATCGACTATGAAGAGTAATACCAAACACCGGAGGTGGAAGAAATGTACTACATGCTCAGGAAGAAAAAGATGACAAATGGTGGCTAGCAAAAACCTGGAGAAGAATGACCTATGTTTTCTTTATAGTTTGGCAGTGGTCTACAGCTGACCCTTCCTGGGATATGGTTTTTATTAATGTTCTCATAGTGAACACTGAAGGAAAGCCTGTCTTGAGGATGTCTGTGAATTTAATCAATCAGGGCTCAGCCATGGTTTACAACTGTCAGGAATGATTTGTTCTTTTCATTTTCTTGCCACAGAATTCTGATGAATTCATTGAAAGTGATCCACCACAGGTCAAATACACAGAAGTAGCGTCACAGCTTAAATTTAGTGCAGCAATGAACACAATACTTGGCATAGGGAGGGCATGCATATCTTACTGGGGATCTTATATGGAACCTATAGATTTTTATAATATTCACTCTTTCACTGTAATTTAACATCAAGCTGTATGTTGGGGAGTTTGAACATTTAGTTGAAAAATTAACAAGCTTATCCCACTGAGCTACATGGATGTGGTATGAAGGGGCTAAGTGAGTATAGGTTTCAAACGACTCTGTGCTTTTTCATACTTCAGAATTGTTTTGCCCATTCTTTCAACTGGCGAAGATTTTTATTCAAATTATTTTCAAGGGGTGTTTTTCCCCTTAAAATTATACCATATCAAACATGCTAACTAGCTCTGCTGACCCTCTGTACTTCCTTTTAAAGGTAATAACACTGTTAGTCTTTGCTTCATCTTATGTAATTTTTATCCTGTTTTCTAAAAGGATTTGGAATTTAAATCTCAAACAACTAAATAGAGGAACTGACCTTGACATAAGGGAGAAGAGCTTGGTGGGCACACATTTAATCTGATGGTAAATTATGCAAGTTGTTTACTTGCCTGACTTCTAGCTACTGATTACTGTCACATGAAAATATCTTATGACACTAGAGATTGATACCAATGCCCAAAAAGTAAAATAGTCCTTCTTCTGAGTGATTGCTTTGCCCCCAAACTTCCTGCTACTACCACTACCATGAGGCCTATAGTCAATTTAGACAGTTGGCTAAGTAGAGAGATAATAAAATCTAGCTGTGTTATCAAGCTGTCTAGCTCTCATGCTCCTCTCCATTAAATCAAGAAATTTTCAGCCAGCATAAGGGCCCTGTCAATAGAAAAAAGGGATACAATGATATTTTAAAATGTTATAGTTTGACCCTAAGTTTGTCAGACTTTGGTGTCTCTCTGGAAGCCACTTATTGTTTGGTTATTTCAAAGTACTTAGGGTCTAATTCTTAAATAACTATACAGCATTTGGTACTGTAAAGAAATTTGCTCAATTGCTTCCCATTTCTGGTTATTTCTTAGAAACCAAATGACCATGTGTGTGACCTCACTCACTCTGGTATTCAGAGGTGCTTAGCAGTCCTGATTCATAGTTACACTCATAGTTCGTCAGCCTCCAGTTTTTATATGCTTCTTATATCCTGTTTAGACATGGCTGTGGCATAACAGGCAGATTGCCACAATGCCACAGTATATCAAATTTATCAACCACCTTCACTGTTTTCTGCTTTTTATCTCTATTTCTTGTATTTTTAAAACTTTGACTTCTTAAGAAGTGTTAAAGAATGACACTAATGAATTTTCTTCTAATGGTAAAAATACATCGAGCACTCTTCAGAGGGGCTTCCTAATCTCTGAGACTTTAGTCACATTAGAATTAATTTCTGCAAATATAAAAATTCTAAGACAGAACTTTGGCAAATGTTCATACTCACTATTATCATGCTAGAGTGTGATAAAATACTTACAAAAAGAGCAAAATATGTATTCTAGATAATCTGTACAGATAATGAAATTTGTAGGTAAGAAGAGGGAACTGGAAAAGATTCTTCTGGGTGAGGTAACCCAGACCCAGAAAGAGAAATGCAACATGTTCTCTCACCTGCAGAGCCTAGCTCCAAACCCTCAGATACAAGTATGAACAAAGGGAGGAAGTGCAGAAATCAGGAATGGAGAGTGGGAAAGCTTGAGATGCATTGAATGGATATGGGGAGGGCGGAAAATCAGGAGGAAAGGTTTAACTGGGGAGGGGAAGTGAATACTGAAGAAAGAAGGAGGAAAAAATATAACACCAAGATTGTTTGACAAAGCCTCAAAGAATCACATTATTTTATATTTATCTAAAATAGCACATAGTGCATAAGTGTGTGTGTGTGTGTGTGTGTGTGTGTGTGTGTATTAAAGTTGACATTGGGAGTCTTGATCACTCTCCATCTTGTTTTTGAGACAGGTCTCTCAGTGGAATAACATGTTCACTTGTATGGCTTTCCTGTTATAGGCATAATCTATTTCTACCTTATAAGTTCTGGATTGAGTGTCATCATACCCATTTGCTGCTTACTAGGGTTCAGATAATCAGTACTCCAGGTCTCTCTGTTGCACAGTTGCTATTTTAATCACTGAACTATCTCCCAAGTTCCTGATTATGATTTTTAAAATCACTATTTCATTGGCACATATACCTGTCCATATGCATTTTCTACACTTGAAACCTGTCTTAGTCAGGGTTTCTATTCCTGTACAAAACATCATGACTGAGAAACAAGTTGGGGGGGAAAGGGTTTATTCAACTTACACATTCACATTGCTGTTCATCACCAAAGGAAGTCAGGACAGGAACTCACACAGAACAGGTAGCAGGAGCCGATGCAGAGGCCATGGAGGGATGTTACTTACTGGCTTGCTTGCTCTGGCTTGCTCAGCTTGCTCTCTTATAGAACCCAGGATCTACCAGCCCAGGGATGGCACCACCCACAATGGGTCATTCCCCCTTGATCACTAATTAAGAAAATGCCTTACAGCTGGATCTCATGGAGGTATTTTCTCACCTGAATATTTTCTCACCTTTCTCTGTGATAACTCCAGCTTCTGTCAAGTTGACACACAAAACCAGCTAGTATAAAACCCTTCTAAAGAAACTATATAGAGAAATTCTCATTTTATCATATCTTAACAAGTCTACATTTTCAACAAAGTTCATCTTCTGGTCGACTTGAAGTGTGGATTTGTATGCAAAAAACCAAATCTAAATTAATCATGAGTTATTTTTCCATCTGCTTATCTAAAAGAATCATTATTCTCTCTAGTTACAGCTTGATTTGTCTCAGAAATGCTTCAACACAATACTGGTGCTTAGTTCATGCCTCTGCAGCTTTGGATTTCATAGAAATTCATGATTAGAGGCAACTAATGAGGACCCTCAGGTTTTCCCCTGCTGTTCAGCTTGGGTGGGAGGTAGGGGAAATTTGGGCACTCACTAAGATCAAGGCACTCTTGTGTTCAGAAAAGAGATGCATTATTTAAAATATTTAGTATGTTTTCAGTCAGAGATCTTTATCTGATCACCTGTGTCCTCAGTACTTAGACCATTGCTTTAGAGTTGCTGAGCAGGCGATGACTTGGGAGGTCCCACATGGCACATTGCATCACAGCGTGCATGCTCCACTCAGCTGTTTACTGAGAACATCACAACTGCAGTCCTGGAATTAATTTTCTCTGGAATTAATTTTCTCTTAAATGGATTTTTAAATTAGCCTGGAATTCTTAGGAACGTTAAATGTTTCTTGGGTTATCTATCTTATCAGTTTAGTTTGCTATTTTCTTAGAACTGTATTATTTTATTTTAGTCTCTGAGGCTGTTTATAAGTCACAAATTAAAATATTTCAGCATTTTTCTTTGTTAGTATGATAACCTAAGATCCCTTTTCCTCATAACTTCTGCTTTTATTTTAATTACAACATGTTTGGCTTTGCTTTTTGGTGCTTGAAATCATGCCTAATTTGAGAGGACAAAGAGCTCTGAATTACTAATATTACCTATAACTAGTCCTTTTCTAGCCAAATTTTAGAGTATTGTGTCAGAAGCTAACCATGTTCAAATGGATAAAGGGCTTTAGGCCTTAGGAATAATATGTTGGTAGGCTAATTATGATTATAAGCCTTATTAAAATGTAGCAGGTCTCTTTCTGGAATGATGCTCATGTCACAAACAGATGGCATCTTCAAAGGGTGACTGAAGAGAGTTTAATGAAGGCAGTATTTACATTTGTGATTGGGACTAAGGGAGAGTGTGAAGGAATGAAGGCTAATGAAGCACTGTCGGACTAGAAACAGCAGAAAGAAATGATCTTACTGGTGCTCAAAGATACAAAAGTCTGTGATGTGAGGTAGAGGCCATGACATTTGCCAGTGTGTCCCTTCCTATCTCTGATCCCCTTACAAAGGCTTCTATCAACTGATAATCATCAGAAGCCACAAGCAAGGGAGAACCTCAGAACAAAGAGGAGATGGAAAGTGATGGAGTGTATCTAATAGACAGAATACCTCACACACCCTAACCCATTTGGACCTGCACACTCATTCTTTACACTCCCTTCACTGGGAAATCCATTTCCTTCTTCACAGGGAACTCAAATGTCCTAGTCAGCTACCATGTCACCATGGAATAAATTTTGTCACACACTTAGCAGAGAAGGAAACCTCTAAGCTTTGCTAATGTATTTGATATGAAGTTGTAATCCTTTACAATTCATTAGCACCCTAACTAGTAGCATTTAATCCTTCTGTGGGACTACATCTCTAGCATGTGAATTTTTCAGAACTAAGGATTGAACTCAGATCCTTGCCGTGCATATTATGCTTGTCACCATTGAACTATATCACTCACAGCCAAGAATATAAATGTGTATCGATCTTTGTCTTCATTAGATTGTTTCCATAGATCAGAGCCATGTGTAAAGGAACACGGACCAGAGCTTTTTAGAAACCCACAAGTTCCAGCCACTGCCCTTCTTGCTATCATTGCAGGTAACTAAGACATTTCCACTGGGTAATTGAGATCAAATACCAATTCAGTAGGATGAAGTCTCTCTGTTCCCAGTGGTTCAGTGAATAGTACAAAATAGCTACCTTTTACTCCCTGATGAACAATTAATGGAATGCTATCCCTGATCCCTTGGTAGACTGATTTGTTCCTTAGGTGAGGACTATTAAATTCCCCATGCTCCATGTCTCCAGGACAAGAAACACATACTCTTGAAATGAATTACTTGATAAATCCATGAAAAAGGAGGATCACTTCTGCTTACATGTTAGGTCTGTGTTCTTTCACATTGTCCTATGATTATATTAGCATCTCATACTGACTACTCAGTTCAAATACTTATACCATATATACACAGAATATATCCCACTGAATCATGTAGGATGGAGTAATAAATTAATAACTAGTGAACTTTCAGATAAGCCTTTCCCTACTTTAGATACCAGATGTTTCTCATCAAGGCACCATAATGTGAGTTGGAGCCAATTGCTATAATTCTTGCATGGTAACTTTCTTTTCCAGAGGGATGCTTTGTGGAACGAAGTAGTAAAAGGGAAGACATTCTGTAACTTCACATACTATGCAGCTCTCACAGAGTGATAACCACACAGCAGAACATCAGTAAAAGATCAGAAGAGTAAATATTCCATTTCCCTCTTTTGTGTTTTCTTCTGGTCACACTCTAGCAGAATTTCGATGACAATGGAGCCCTTCTGGTACAGTGAAAGACAGTGGTTACATTATAGAACATATGTTTATGTAGGAGGAGGGGCAGGGGGAATTTGAGAATGAAAATAAATTTCTAAATTAAAATCCAGCCCATGGATGCAGAGTTTACATTTGTTTATTGGCACAATTACTAAAGTAAATTTTAATCCATTTTTGCAATTTATTGTTTTATATACCCGGTTTACACATACTTATACCCAGGACTGTCTAAAACTTGTTAAGGAAATAAAATGTTTCAGGAGGAAAAAAAAAAACCATAAGAACATCTGGACTACCAAGGCTGGAACTTACCTGAAAGTTTCCTCCTTAGGAATAGCTTTTGTAGTACTAGGAGGCACCATGCAAGCTTCCAAAAGGAGGGAGGCAACCAACAGCCCTAGTCAGCTATGATGCCTATATATTACATCAATGAGCAGCATGGCATAACAGCTCTAAGAGTGTACTTGTGGCTTGTCAACCTTGGCATTAGCCAATAGCTCTCTAAATGGAGACATGATCCACTCAACCAGAGGGAAACAATGCTTGGTGCAGAAAGAAGCATAGCTCACTACTCAGTGCTAGTGAAATCATGTATGTTGGAGAAGAATATATAAGCAGTAATTTACTAATTCAGCATAACCCCTATCAATATACTAACATTTATCCTTGTACCCATAGATATATGGAGGAGTTATTCCTAATCAAGGAAACTCCTATTTGCAATATACAGAGGCTACTGCAAAAACCACAGCACTTCAAAATGTAGTTTTCAAGAACAGTACCAACAAATACATGTACCAAATATGCGTTCATGTAAGGCTCAGGGTACATTCTGAAAGAAGAGGCTCAGAAAGATTGTAAGAGACAGTGGACCACGGAGTTTGGTGTGAGATGGTGTCTCTTAGAAATGTCAGAAGCTATACCTATAAGGTATCACTAACATGGCTATCCAAATATGAACTGAACAAGAAATGCACCAGTGGACATGTCCATGTGGATGGGGAAAAGGCTCTGAGGCCTTAAACTTACAGAAAATATTATAGGTGACTAAGGAAAGCTAGGACTGGGAGAATAAGCTTCTACACTAAAGTGCTCATATATGCACATATAAGTATATATAGATGTATATATAATATGAATATATATTCAAGAACTATTAATAACAATTGCATATAAGAGCAATAACAGTTAATGAATAAAGAATTCATGAATTTGAAAGAGGTCAAAGAGAGGATAAATGGGAGGGTTCAGAGGGAGGAAAAGGAACTTAGAAATATCACACTCATAATCTCAAAATTAAAAAAAATAGTTCTAGGTTGGATGATGCTGTTACATCATGGAACAGATATGAATAACATCTCTAAGTGATGTGGATTACACTTGACTTTCTGGATGTCTCAGATGCAATAAATCTCAGACCTTTAGAGAAAATAACTAGTTTTCCAAAGATGGAATTTTGCTTTATGTCTACAATGTGCAATTGTTGCCCAAGCTGCCAGACCTGGCCTGTCCTAAAATTCAAGCTTGTGATGACAGCATCAGCTCTGCTGTATCTAACATGTTTGCCTATTCCATACATTTCAGACTCAGAACTCAAGTATCACCCTTGCTGCATTTCTACTGTTTTGTCCTCTGTATGGGTTTTGTATTGTTAAATATACGTATAGTGGCATGCATTAATTTATTCATTTATTCTTACCTCCATCAGTTCAACCATCCTTCCACCCATCTGTCATCTATCTTACAGTCTTACCATTTTCTCTACAGAACCCTGACTGATACATGTATTAAAAACTTAGCCATACTGTAGATGTTGTCCAGATGAAGCTGGAATAACCATGTAGGTGTGGTCCAAATTGTGTGATTTAATTATAAGACACAAATTGTCTAACTTAAACAGGCTTTTGTAAATAATACCTCATACTGTGAATTTTCTTAAGATGTCCCCCAGTAAAATGACCACTTGCTGAAGATTATTATTATTTGTCATTTTATAAATGCTAGGCATGACTTGATCAAGCCCTTGTCTATGTGTTTCCATGACTTTTTGAAAGCTTTAGATTTTTGCATGTATTTTAATTAATTGCAAGAGGAAAAATATCAACAGATGATTCACTGCTTTATATCTGTATGTTAAATGATTCAGGGAAGAGAGATGACTTTTGTTTAGAGAACCAGAATTAGTCCTGCTAGTCACCAGGTTTGAGGTATCTGTATATGATCATTGTTCATGTATTATTGGTACAGTATACAATCACTTGTTTTTCTTGATATACTTATCACATTCCATGAATTACACAAATTCCAAAATCTCAATAGGCCATTATTTAAAAAATGAGTATGGATAGCAAAGTGTCAGAAGCAATAACAGCTTGGAAGCTCTAGCACCTGTTGTGACCTGAGTGAGAAATGCCCACAATGGACTCAGATGTTTAGACAGTTGATTGTGAAGCCTCTAGGTGACCTTAACAGGGAAAGGATGTCACCGGGTGTGGGCTTTGAGATTTCAAAGCCTGTAGCATCTCTTTTGTTTTGTTTTATTTTTCCTTCTCAGACAAGGTTTCTCTATCATGAGACATACTCTGTAGACTAGGCTGGTGTCAAACTCAGAGACCTGCCTGCCTCTGGCTCTAGGATTAAAGGTGCATGCTACCATACCCAGCTTAATATAGCACTTTAAAAATAGTCTTTAGTATATGAGCATTTATTACTATCTACTCAAGATTATCCTTGAAGTGAAATATTTTTCTTAGATTGTATTGTCACCATCACCAGTCACCTAACATTTTTCTTATTAATCACTTTTCAAGAAGATACAAACAGTGACATTGAACTTTAACTTTAAACTTTTCCCTTTAGGTTCAAGACTACTTTTTGAAGATCTGCACGTGCGCCTCTTTTATTTGAATTAGTTACCCTTCTTAAAATGAAACCATTCAATCCACTCTAGAAAAAGAGTTAAAAACTAGCATCTCTAGAAGAGTTAATGTGTTATATTGCCCTTTTGCATATTAAATTTAATTTTGATAATGTACTTTTTTTTTTTTTTCAGAAGGGTCAGAAAATGAAGATGTATCATTTATCTCAAAGTGAAATCTACCATTATAAATAGAAATTGACTTGTGAGTCATCTGAGGGAGTTCAGTGGTAAACTCTAACTGGGCAGAAGTGTAGTGAGACACAAGTATACAACTGATAATTGAGAACTTAGACTAATAACAGAGAAGAGAATTTATGGGATACAGCCCTATGAATGTCATTTCAAAGTAGCAATTGCTCATTTCAGCTAAGAAGAAATAAACATAGCCACCTGATTTCTCCCACTGACAACTAGAGCTCTTGAAGAAAACATAAAAAAGAACTACATAATGTCTTTGTGAGGTAAATTAGAGTTCTACGATTCAGAACAGAAATACAAATTTCAGGGCTGGAGAGATGGCTAGTGGTTAAGAGTACTAGCTGCCCTTCAAGATATCCTGAGTTCAAGTCTCAGAAAACACATGGTGGCTCATGACTGTCTATAATGGGATCCCATGTCCTCTTCTGGCATGTCTAATGGCAGCTACAGTGTACTCATATGCATAAAATAAATAAATCTTTAAAAAATACAAATTTCAAAATGAGCAACACAGTGGTGATTTCTGTTGTTTTCCTCTTCTTTCCTATAACTTCTTGTCAGCCCTTAATGTGACATGCAAAGGAAACGCTTCAGTGAAAAACACACTAGTTCATGTGAGGGTCCATGTAGAGCTTCTCTAAGAGTGTAGGCAAAGGATAATCCCCATGGTGCTTTCTTTCTCAAACACTCTCAAGATGAACAACAGCCAGTCACACTGGGGTGCACTCTTCACCTAACTCCTTTGGTTCATATATTGTCTGGAGGATCACTGAATTATGGAATGTATAGATGACATAAGGAGGTTAAAACTATTTGTCTCTATAACCAAAGTTCCTGGGAAGGAATTCCAGGAATCTAAGCAATGTAATAGGAAGAAGCGAGTTAGATAAATCAAGTCTTCAGAGGAAACCTGTAGTCCAAAGATTATCTGTAAGAGTTGAAACAAAAGCACAGTAGTCAAGATTTAAAAACAGAATGTTGTTGGGTCCATTGCCAGGTCCTCGAATTTTTCTCTTGTGGGGCACATGCAATGTGGGCTTGTTATGTAGTCAACAAGGATTTGAAAAATAAACTGATGTTGGAGCCAAATTCACTAAAGACAAATTGGGATTTGTGGTCTTCACTGAACTTGGTTTGTTTACAAGCCAAAATAAGCAAACATATAGTTAATATGCTCCTGGATTTTAAACAGCAATCATAGTGCCATAATGTTTAAACTATGTAGTATACATTCTAAAACTATTTACATCCAAATAATGAAGATCATCATATTTTTCTCAAAGAAAATGATGGCCATTTACAAATGACAAAGTTTGTCTGGCTCCTCCAGTGTTAGAATTAGAGAAAAAAAAGTTAAAATAAATTTCTAAAACCTTATTCTATGAGCAAACACTCCTTTGTGTGTGTGTGTGTGTGTGTGTGTGTGTGTGTCCATGCACGCACATGCACATGTGTGTTTATGCCCATAAGAATAATGAGGGTATATGCTAGGGTACACATGTGTGGCTCAGAGGACAGCCTTATTTGTATATCTTTTTCTTTCAGCCTATTTTGAGATAGTGTCTTATTGTTGTTGAGTAGACTAGTCTGTGAACATCCAGGGATTTTCCTGTATCTGCCTCCCTTCTCTATGGAAGTACTTGGAACTCAGGTGCTCACACCATGCCTCCAACTTACTGTGGTTGTAGTGGTCAAATGTAGGCCCTCATGCTTGCCTGTCTAGCACTTTTACCAACTGTGCCATCTCCCACACCAAAAGTGAACACTATTATTCACATTAATTGTTTAAATTATATAAAGAAGCACTGGTATTGTGTGTGTATGTGTATATGTGTATGTGTATGTGTAAATGTAAATGTATATGTATATGTACATGTATATGTATGTATATTAGCTGTCTATCAGATGTAGGATTAGTTAAAATCTTTTTCCAATTTGTAGGTTGCCGTTTTGTTCTATTGACAGTGTTCTTTGCCTTACAGAAGGTTTTCAGTTTCATAAAATATGATTACATCCACCCAATTTTTCTATTCCAACTTTCCTTAGATCCTCACTTTCCTATTTGAGTTTTATATTTTATTCTCCTTGTCTTCTTAATAATCCACTGAGTCCAATTAGTCCTTTCTATACGAGCATACGTTTTGGACCTCACAATACAGCATCAACCTCCCAATGGACATACCTCATAGAAGCATGATTTTCACAGTGCTTGTGGTGGTGATCCTGGGAAATCTAGGATTCCAAAGATTTGTAAATGTAATTCTGATATGCAGCAGAAATGGAAAGCAAGTAGGTCAGGCCTTTGACATAGTCAATACAATGACAATTATTGAACATTTTAATAAATGCAATAGTACTACAAGTATTTGCCTTACCTAAGTATCTTTGTATATATAAGTTTGTTTATGTAACCATGCTTTCATGAGTAGCTTCTAAGAAATCCAGCTGGAAGGCAAAGTTCTTGATACAGAGAATTGGACCCTGAAAAGCAGGTGCTCATGTTTAGTAACAGACAATCATCATGCCCAGTCCTTAGTCAGACAGATAGAAAGTATTGGAGGACTTGCTTTTCATTTGTATGACATGGTCTTCCTACTTAAAATGAATTTTTCTCCCTAGAGTGAAGTTATCAAACTTTCTAAACTTAAAACATTTTGATATTGGTCTTTGCCAATTATCCACGATCCATGTCTGATTACAATGGAGACATTCCAACATCTAATGTCAATTTTGAGTTCTGAGATGGAGATGATATGCCTTCCTTTTTTCCACACAAAAGCATCTTCTGTGTATTTCAGATAGAGTTGAGTCATGAAGGGATTTTCACCAGCCTAATATGATCACTAATTTCTAATATACAGAGACTCTGAGATCTTGGTGATTCTCCATAGCTTCTTCCTGGGGAAGTGCACCCACACAGGTTCCTGAGCAAGTAGCATCTTACTGTTTCTTCTAGAGTGACACATGAAAGATGTTTTTGACTCTGTCAATAAAGAAGGAACCAATTTTGTTACAAAGTTAAGCCAAACATTGTTCATGTGATAACTCCCTGAAATTTGAAGTATTTCTGTTCTTTTATCTTTTTATTTTTTTCTCATGTTCTTGAAGAGATAACGATTATGGATTTACCTTGTACTGATTAACTCACACAAGAGACATATATTTTATTCTTGTTTTTGGTCCACTGTTGCAAAATTTTCCACTTACTTTTTTTAAACTATTCTATTCTAATTTTGATGTTTGGTCTTTTTCTATATCCAGGCAAGTTTTCTATCCGTGATATTGGGGCAAAAACCTAGCCACAAAAGTTTTAATCTATGATCTGTTTTGCCCTTAGAGATACTAGGATAATGGTGATGCAGAATTTTTGAAAGTGACAAGCCAATGATCGGCCCAACTTGAGGCTCATGCCATGAGAAGTAGCACATACCAGAAACAGCCTAGATTACCAGCAACCAGAGGCTAGACAGGATAGAACCAAACACAATTGGAAAAAAAATAAAATGAAGTAATTAATAATGATATTCTGCTATACTCATAATGCAGAGCCTAATACAAATGTCCTCAAAGAGGAATTATTGAGCAAATGATGGGAGCAGATGCAGAGACCCACAGCCAAACACTAAGCAGAGCCAGTAGAACCTTGCAGAAGAGGATTACAGAGTCAGAGGTATAAAGGATCCCGTGAGAACACAGCCCTTATAGAGGGATTTTAGGGGCTCACAGAGACTTCAGCAACAAACATGAACCCTGTATACATCTGACATAGGTCCTCTGTGTATACATTATGATTGTACAGCTGGAACTTTGTGTAGGACTCCCAACAGAGGGAGTGTGTGTGTGTGTGTGTGTGTGTGTGTGTGTGTTGTGTCTCTAGTTCTTTTGACTGCTCTTGGGACCCTTAACTTTCTACTGTGTTGCCTTGTCCAACCTTAATAGGAAGATTTGTGCCCAGTCTAATTGTAACATGTTATGATGTGTTCAGTTGACATCTTCTGGGAGTCTTGTTCTTTTTCTTTTTTGAGGGAAATGGAGGGATTAATCTGGAAGAGATGGGAAATGGTGCTGAGGGAGGACTGGGAAGAGTGTAGGGAGAGGAAACTGCTGTCAGAATGTAATACATGAGAGAAGAATAAAAAAGGAGAGACTAAAAAAATAAGTTGAAATGAGCAGATTGGTGTGGCTTTCTCATGCTGTGCAGCAGAGGTAGCTAGAGAATGTCCTTTCTCTGTTTAGAACACGCACACAACAGTCATCAGTCACTACATGTGCATGCTGCAGCTTCACAAATGTGCACATCACAGTTTTACATTCCTTCTAAGGGTTTTTGGGTTTGCTCCACAATGCCAATTTTTCATGAAATAAAACAAAGAATCTATAAACACAGACCTGGCTCTTGTCCTCAATGACCATAAATTTGCATGCAACTCCAAGAAAAAGAAAGATATATTGGATTTTAGATATGACCTCTTCATTTTTAAGCTAATATCCATGACTTAAGTATTTACTGTGTGAAAGGGAAATCACACTGGAGACTCTGGATTATAAGTGAAAAAAAAAAAAAAACCAACAACAAAACCTCAATTTATCATGGCTATAAGCAAGATAAACAAACAAACACACACACAAACAAAAACCCATTCTCCTGACAGTTCTGACCACATAGTTCTCAGTTGACTCTTGTCTAATATCAACCCTTGAACTATTGATAAAGGAAGATAAAATGTCTGGTTGGTCAATTCACTCATGACATCATTGCATGTTGTAGGGTGGGGTAGGTGGAGGAAGAACAACTTTCCTTCAGTATAAATGCCATGGATTTCCCTGAGAGGACTCAAGAACATGCAACTCATTCCTTTAGTGATGAACTTGTGCAATACTGAACTAACTGGAAGAGAGCAGTGACCATCCATCATGGTAGAATGTACAAAAGCAAAACAAGTCATGGCCACTCTAGTACTGGAAGATTAAGTTGTATGAACAAACTTTATATTCAGTTTTCATCCTACTCCTTTGGAAATTTTGTTATCCACAACTACAGCCTCATTTCAACTTACAAAAGACTAAAAAAAAAATAATTAAAGTATTCTAATTACTATTTGCTTGGATTTTTGTAATATTTCAAATGAATATGATGTAAATAATATCATTTTTGCTAAAGTCATGAATAGAGGAAGGTAACACTAGTGTATTTGAAAAATCATTTGAATGGTCTGGCAATAGTTCTGTGGGTAAAGTCTTGCTGAGCAAGCATAATGACGTGGATTTCGAGAACCAATGTAAAAAGCTAAGCATGGTTGTGTATGCTATCCAAGTGTTAGGAGGCAAAAATAGGAGGGTCCTTGGGGCTTGCCCGCAAAGCAGTCTACCAAAACTAATGACATTTGGGTTTAGTGAAAGACTGTCTCAAAAAATAATGTAGAGAGTGATAAAGAAGACATCGGCTGCTGATATGTAGATCTCTCTTCTACCCTCATAGAATCTACTAAGCTCTTGGATATAAAGGTGTTTTATACTCTTCCTAGAGTCTGTCTCTTGTTTCAAATACTTCCCAGTCTGTATCCTTTCTGCTAAAAGTGTTCATTGACTGTTTCCTTGTTTTTAAATTTTATTTATCATTTACATTCCATATGCTGCCCTCATCGTGGTCCCCTCCCAGTGTTTCTTTTTCCACCCACCTCCCCTTTGCCTTTAAAAGTGTACCCTCTCCCCTAAGATGAATTGTTTAGTAAGATTACAAGGAGAGCTTTTATAGTTGGCAGTTAGAATGTCTAAATCTTTCCTTCTGTATTAGGCTGTTTTCTCTAAATAGTCACTGTGCTACCCTAGTGTTATGAACCTCTGGAGTGTGTGTGTTTGTGTGTGTGTGTGTGTGTGTGTGTGTGTGTGTGTGATATGTATATATGTATGTTTTTGTATACATAAGCGTACATGTTTGTATATGTGTATATTTGTGTCTTTGTGTGTTCTTGACTGTGTGCACATGTTCAAACCAGAAGTCTGTCAGGTGTTTTCCTCTATCGCCCTGTGCTTCACACTTTTGAGACTGGATTTCCCCATTTTGAACCTGAAGCTGGCCATTACATCTAGATTGGATGGCTATCAATTCCCCAACACATGCTTATTTCTGAACCCCCATAATTCTGGGTTTATATACATGTACCATCAGGTCTGGCTTTTATGTGGGTGCTGGGGATTTCAATTCAGTTCCTCAAGAATTTTACACCTGGTCTTATATTTTAAACTATTGAAAAATAAGATCTAACATTTAAAGAACTGTATGATAAACTGACCTCAATAAAGAAATAGTTTTGGGGAAACGACTAGATACATGAGTCACTGAGACTGACGTATATAACTGTGGCAATGCTCTTAATAGATCTAAATCTGGATTTAAACAGTGATGACAGGTGAAAATTAATTACTCTGCACTTGAGGAGACCTGTACAAATATACATTGTTTACATAAGAGTGAACTATACCATATGCAATGAGTTCTGATGGTTATAGGGCTGGTTGGACAGATATGAGTTCTAACTCAAAGAAGGTGGAATTATTTCTACAGTGCAGCTGGTAGAATAGTGACAGCCTTTCCTGCATTTTCATCTGACTTCTTTTTCCCATGACATATTGTCTGTGGTGACATATTCTTCCAGATATTGAGATCTTATTACTGAAATCAATAGATTTTTATCTTTAGCCATTAACCTCAGTAAAAGCTGTGTAACATTATAGCTGCCATTCAAATCTGAGTGCTGTGTATCTAGGCTTCTTGAGAAGAGTTCATTTACTCTCCAGGATCCAAAACTTTCTGCTCACATCTGGTTTGTTCAGTGCAGAGAAGGGCCAGCTTGGGCTCTGGCTGTTATGAATCTAAGAGAAAACCAGTTTTTCCATTCACAGAGCACACACATTTGCCATTGGTACTTGAGATACATCATTTAGCATCCTCCAGGCAATATTATCTTGAGATACTCTCATTATACATTTTTCTAATTCTCCATGTGTTTAAGTCTTATGAATCTTCTTGCCACTTCTATGCTTCTGACCTCCAGTCTGTTTTTGATTTAACATTCTTCACTATGTAAAGAAGGTAGGTTAGGGAAGGGAATCTGAACGTTTGAATAATAATGTGGATTTCTAACCAGAAATCCACTTTACTGAAAAGTAGACTTTACTGTTGCCAGGAATACCATGAAATAACATACAAAAATTTACACTGTATATATATACATTAAGTGTATTATTGTCTCTATCCATAAAAAAATTAGATGTTCTTGAAAATAGTCTATTTCTAAAGGTTACTGTTTTGAATTAATCATACATTGGGTAACTAGAATGTACTTTGAATTAAGATGTTAAATTTCTAAATCCTGTATAGTTTAATGCTTTTTTTAAAGTGTGAAAAAATCATCTTTATATTGTTACCAGGTCAAATTTTATGTTTTTTTAAAAAAGCATTAATATATTAATTATTTACATCCTAAGTGCTGCCCTATCTCCTGGTCCTTACTCACAGAGTTCCTCCTCTCGTTCCCCCTCCCTTTTGCCCCTTGATGCTCTTTTCTTCCCCATATCCCCCCAGGTGCAAGTTTCTGCAGGATTAGATACATCCTCTCCCACTGAGGCTAGATAAAACAGTCCTCTGCTACATTTGTACCAGGGGCCTTGGATCAACCCATGTATGTTCTTTGGTTGGTAGTCCAAGGGTTCAGGTTAGTTGACATTGTTTGTCTTCCTGTGGGTTTGCTATCTCCCTGAGTGCCTTCAGTCCTTCCCCTAACTCTTCTGTAGGGGCCCTGGCCTCCATCAGTGTTTGGATGTGGATATCAGCATCTGTCTCAGTTAGCTGCTGATTATAGTCTCTCAGAGGGCAGCTATGCTAGACTCCTGTCTGCAAGCACAAAAAGAACATCATTAATAGTATGAGGGATTAGTGACTACCCATAGGATGTATCTAAATTGGACCCATCCCTGGTTAGCCAATCCTTCTGTCTCTGCTCCATCTTTGTCCCTGTATTTCTTTTAGATGGGGCCAATTTTTGGTCAAAAGCTTTTAAGGTGAGTTGCTGTCCCCATCCCTCCATTGGGGGGGGGGTGTCCTATCTGGCTACTGGAGGTGGTCTCTTCAGGTTCCATATTCCCACTGTTGGAAATTTTGGCTAACATCACCCACAATGACTTCTGGGAGTCACTCTCATCTCAGGTCTCTGGGAAATCCTAGAAATTCTCTCCATCCTCCACTACCCCCATAGCTGCATATTTCCATCCATTCTTCTGGCCTCTGGGCCTCTTCCCATGCCTGATTCTGCCCCCCTATTCCTTTTGCCCTTCCCTCTCCCACACAGGTTCCTCCCTTTCTCTGCCTTCAATGATTATTTTGTTTCACTTCTAAGTGAGATTCAAGGATCCTCACTTGGGCCCTCTTTCTTATTTAACTTCTTTGAGTCTGTGTAGTGTATCATGGGCATTCTGAACTTTTTGGCTAATATCCAGTTATCAGAGAGTATATCAGTATATCAGAGAGGATATACATGGTAATGTATATCCTTTTGTGTCTTAGTTAACTCACCCTGGATGATATTTTCTACTTCTATCCATTTGATTTTAAAATTCATGATGTCCTTGTTTTTAATACCTGAGTAGTATTCTAATATATATACATATTACATTTTCTGTATCCATTATTTGGTTGAGGGCATCTGGGTAGCTTCCGGTTTCTGGCTGTTAAGAATAAAGCTGCTATGAACGTAGTGGAGCACATGCCCTTGTCATATGGTGAAGCATCTTTTGGGTATATGTCCAGGAGCAAATTGGCTGTGTCTTCAGGTAGAATTATCTCCAATTTTCTGAGAAACTGCCAGATTGATTTCCAGAGTGGTTTTACAAGTTTTCAATCCCACCAGCAATGGAGGGAACTTATATAGTTTAATGCTGTTTATAACTACTTTTTTCCCCTTCCCAGTTCCAAGTTCTTCAAGATGGCTTGTGATTAATGCCACTTCACTTTCATGTATTCACATAAGGAATTTTATTTCTGTGGCAATTCATCTCAACAAGTTCTGTCTTAATATTATCAGTGTTTTCTGTTTTGACCTCATGGACATGAATTTTTTTTGCTTACATTTTAGATACTTTTGAATAGCATAGTTGAACGATTTCACTACCGTGTGGGTCCAACAACTTTGAACTAAGCTTTATAATTTCTTTTTATTTAAGTTAGGCTGTTCTTTTCATCAGCATGGAGATGGCTACATGGCGTTAAAATGACATTTTACTCAATTCCCAGTTGGATATATTCTTCCTCTTAAAAATATTACTTAGAGAGCAGTCAAATAAGTGCTATTCTCATTTATTATTCATAATGTCCCCAGCTGCTAAGGGATATTAGATGCTTGGTTTTTTACCTCAGGGAAATAGTCCCATGAGAGATAGAAATCAAGGGTACCTAGTAAATGCATCTAATGTTAAATGGGTATCCCTGGTATCTTTTCTTAGAGGTGATTCAGGTTCATATTCTTTCTTCTACATCTTTGCAAGGCTCATTAATTTGAAGTTTTTCTAAAGTTTGACTTTATTAAATTGTAGCAACAATGAAAACTCCTATAATGAAAAGGAAAACCAGTTTTTTTCTCTGTTGAGGATAATGTTGAGTTTACCAGAAATATAGAAAAAAGGATTTGGGCTTTTACAAGCAACAGAAAGGAATTCCATTTTAAGATTGTACTTAAAAAAATGGTTCAAATAATTGCTTAGTAAATACTTCTAACTAGTCTGCAAAATGTGTTGAATAAAATAACTGGTGTGATATTAACATTTATAACCATGGTATATAAAATTTCAGTTTAGGAAACCATGTAAGTTTCCAGTTCTCTGGCAACATTCTATTAGTGGAACTTTTCATCTTCTATTTGAAAAATTTAAATATTTTGTTGATGAAAACTGTGAATATATATATATATATATATATATATATATATATAATCACTTAAAATGTGATGATTTGGTATGTTGTAATGATTAGCATAATCACAGAAACTATAAGGTCCAGTAATCATGCTGAAATTGTATGGAAGATGAAAGTACTGGCACTCACCAGATTTTAATAGAAACACAATGGTATTATTAAGTATAGACACTTTGTTGTAGATCCCCAGAAATAATTCATAGTTTTAGGGCATCTGTATTTTCACCATTTCTCATGTTTTTCACATCTCATATAGTCAGTGGCCAAAACAAACAAACAAAATAAAAAGGACACTTTACTCTTCACATTTGTGATTACACTTCTTAAATTCTGCACATAAATGAGATCATACTGGCTTTTCATCTTTGATGTTGACTTATTTTCACTGAGTACAATGTCTTCACTGTATTTCTTTTAAAAATGATTAAATTGTATTCTTTGCTCTCTCACCCTTCCTTCTACGAGGTGTGTGTGTGTGTGTGTGTGTGTGTGTGTGTGTGTATGTGTGTGTGTGGGAGAGAGAGAGAGAGAGAGAGAGAGAGAGAGAGAGAGAGAGAGAGAGATTATCACTTCATTTCTCAGTGGACACAGGTTGTTTCAACACCTCATCTATGTGACTAATGCTTCAGTGCACATGAGGAGGCAGATATCATTTTAAGATAACAAATTTATCAAGGCAAATGATAGCAATTTGCTATTTGGAATGAAGAATACTGGAATGGAACCATGAATGAAGTCATCATTATGCCATGCCATCTCACCTCAAACAAATGGCATCCCTTCATCATTTCCTTACCCATTACTGTGTGGAGATAATAAACTGCCCATAGGATGGAGAAAAGAAAGGACATGCTATGGAAGTGTTTTGCAAATGAGAGGCTTCATGTATGTCAGTCATTGTACTTTTCTTGCAAGTTGCCCTGCTTTATGTGTGTATGACTCTATTTGTGGAACAAGAAGATGCGCCTGGTACTTACCAGAGCTCCAGCAGTGATGAAGTTAATACAAGGAAAGGGGTTTGAAAGAATTCCCAGTACTGAGGAAAATCCTATTCTCATCTATTTTCTATTCACTCAGTAGATGCAATTATAAACTTCTGCTGAGTTTCCAGGACACATTAAAATGCCCTTATATGTTGTTAACAATTATAGCACAAGCATCTTACTGATTAACATTGCATGTAAATAAAATTACCAAATCACTGTTACTATCAGAAAACAGAAAGATGGCCTCTGATTTTACTGACATATTTATTCAGTATAATTGCTTTAACAGATTTTACACACACACAAACACACACACACACATACACACACAGAGAGAGAGAGAGAGAGAGAGAGAGAGAGAGAGAGAGAGAGAGGAACACAGAGAGAAATAGAGAGACAGACAGAGACAGAGAGACAAAATGATAGTGAGACAGAGACAGAGACTCAAAGAAAGATACAGAGAGAAATAGAGAGACACTACACAGAGAGGGAGGAGAGAGAGAAGCAGAGAGAGAGACAGAGAAACAAAGACACAGAGAGACAGAGAAATACCACACACACACACACCATGCCACACTGTGCATTTATTAATTTGAAGTAGTGGCTAACATTCAGCCAGACAGGAAATCTTGCTTCAAAGGTAGAATAGCAAGCAGGGCAAAAATCCTTCACACTCAAGGCCATAGGACAGCAGAGCCTGCAGAGCTAATTACTCAGCCCTTTGTTTCCCCAACTTGGTTCTTTGACCAAGGTTAGCCTGGAGACCATTGCATTTCAGGAAATACATAAGTGTCTACAGCCACGTGAGTACTTTAGCCTTCTTTCCTTATTCAACAGGAGAAAAGGTTTTTAGCAAAAACAAACACACAAACAAAACAAACAAACTAAACAAACAAACAAAACCAACCAACCAAACAAAAAAAAACCCAAAAAAATAAAAAATAAAAACCTTACTTTTTCTATCTTTCTCGTTGCCTTTTCATGAGTGGAAAAATCAATACATTGTTCAATACGATATTACCAATTCTAAATAGTGATTTTTTTTCCTTTAGGATATGTATATTAAATATGTATTAACATTCTGGATTTTTATGTACTTCTTGCTCATTCTATACATTATAAGCATTATAATTTGTATATAGACTCAAGAGCTTAGGATTGATAGTGGGCTTAAAATGTAGAGTACCGTTTAAGTATAGTTTTACATTTTCTATACTGTAAAGTGTGAGCTATGCAGCTCATTGAACTATAGGTAGAAGGTGTAATTTTGATTGTTATACAAATTATAAAACATGATTCAGATACTGAATTGAATATAATGGAGCAAGATAACATTTTATTAACATAGTCTAGAAGATTGGTCATGAATTACATCTAATTTCCCTCAGGACTAATGTAAAGTCAACACAATACCTACCATACAATCAACTCCTTCTCTTTCTTGTTCTATACACACACACATGTGTTTGTATTTATAAGTATAAATAAAAATAATATAAACATATGTGTCCATAAATATAATATTCTAAAGAATAGGATTACAATATTTACACATCAAAATTTAAAGAACCCAAAAGGCCTTTTAACCTTTCCCAGTGTACAGGAAAACCCCCTAAAATAAAAGGTATATCTTTCAGATTTTATAATATATATGTATATATGTATGTATATATGTATATGTACATGTATATATATATCTTGTATATATATGTGTATGTATATATATCAGATTATATATGATATAATGTAATATTTTGTCATATAAATACAAACCTTAATTTGGGAGTGCTTTAGGATTCCTTTGTAATAAGAGACTGCATCTGCCACTATCCAGATGTTTAGTATTTCTTTGCTTCTTTTATTCTTTGAAACTCCATGAAACACACTCTAAATTACTTTTTGTTTCTTAATTCAAATGAATTTTTATTTTTGTTTGTTTTTATGCTTCTGGACTTTTAAACCTCAAACCCGCTTGTGAATGATAGAGCAAAAATGTGTTCATCCTTAGATTGGTATTTCAAGCCTGGAACCACCCACCTAGTCTAACGAGGACACAATCTGATGCAGACCGTAATGTACTCCTAGAGTAGGAAAGGAGCTACTCTCTGTTTGCTAACTGTGTAGAGAGCATCCAAAGTCTCATCATTATGAAACTGAATCTTAGAAGATCTTTTATCTCCAGTGAGAAATGTGGTTACACAAGAATGCTAACGTGAAGAACATTGTCCTTTTTATCAGACGGTAAGGGTTGTGGAAGGAGCTGAAAGCCTGTTTAGCGAGAACAACCATACTTCCTGGCAAAGTGGTTCAATAAAAGCTTTTTGTTGTTTTCAGTTTCACAATTTTATTTCATATAAATCAATGATCTCCAAACAAAGATTTTCACAGTGACAGTGGAAGTCTTCTTTACAAATCTTTCTGGCATAGCATGTCCAGCATATATGATGTTTACCTCTGATCTTCTCCTCTTCCCCCTTTTTTTCCATTTTCCTGGGGTCAACAGATGTTCAAGATGACTTGGACATCTCTTTTGACCTTTCTATGCTTCAGCTGATACTTGTGAGTAAAATGAAATAACTATAAATTTCAAGTTGACGTTTCATGAGATATAATTTAGTACTGGCTTAAGCATTGCTCCCAACTACTAGCCTAAAATGTAAGACTTGATTTTAGAAATCTCCCTGTATGTATAGCATAGGGTAACTTCACTTTTCAGTTTCCAGAATAAATCTGCTCTCAGTCTTTCTATCTAACTGAAAGTTATGTTTCATTTTGGGTCAGTTTAGGCCCAGCTACTCAGGTCTCTAATATACTTTATTCATATACAAAGCATATTTTATGCTTATGTAAAATTTACACACAAGTGTACCTAGTTGTTCACTACAGATTTATTAAGGTTTAGTTCATGTGCTTTATGTTTTAACTCAGTGAAGTATTTCTAAACATATTTTCAGAAAAATAAAGGGATTACTATCCAATCATAAAGCATTTATTTCTAATCACATCACCCTGCCAAAAGTCTGATACCCTTTAGATGTTCCTCCCCTGTTTCCTTCAAAATAAATTGTTTTTGAAAAGTCACAAAGAAGCATACTTTTAATGACTTACTTTTCTTTTTCTTTTTTTTTAAGTTTTATTTATTTATTTTTTTGATTTTTTCATACTTTCTTTACATTTCAGCTCCTTCTTGTCAGCCATTAATCTGTTTTATCACTCTAACGGATTTACTGAATTTTATGTTTCTTCTAAGTAGTTGTTCTACATTTTATTTATTATAAATAATGCTATACGAATGCCTTTGTGTGGCATGTTTTCAGTTCTTTCATGTTTTATGTAGGAGTGGAATTGCTTGGTCACATGATGACTCTATATACACTCCTGTGAGTAATACTAAACTCCAAAGCTGCTGTGTCTTCCATCCCTAATATCTATGTACAAACAAACAAACAAAAAGATACAAACATTTTCAAAATATATTTAAATATTTTGTTAAAATATTAGAGTGAAGATACACATTAACTTACAAATAGGTTTATCTTTTTCCTAAAGTATACACACAATAATTAGTATATTGTTTGTTTACTTAAAAAGACATTACAAAGCTGTTTTGATTAGTTAATAAATGCTAAAACTTTCTATATTGTGTTCAGAACATAGTAAGGCCTTAAACATGTAATTTCTAACACAGTGGTGTAATATTTACAAAGGTGAAATTTCTACTATGATAAATTGGTATAGACAATTGGACTCAATATGTTCTTCTGCCTAAGAAATCAGGGGCATTTTGCAACTGCTTAGTGTAGAGATGAGTCTAGGAAAGAGTTTAGGTATCATGTGTTTCTTAAATCATTGAAAAACTTACAAAAACTCACTGAAGCTTATGTGTGAGAATATTCTTTATAGATTTTTTTTGTGTATTTTCAAATTTATCAATAAATGCAGCAGCACAAACAAAATTCAGAATTAGTGTTGCTTTTTAGTAAAATACAAGTTAATGTTACATCCTCATGCAATGTCATGCAAAAGAGCTCTCAAAAAGCTGTGTACCTCTGGTAAATAAACAGATGGAAGATGATGCTAAATATAAAATCCTTAACTGTAAAATTATAATCAAATCTTGCTATTCCTCTGGTTATATGGTAGCTCTCCAAGGTATGAATCACTAGAAACTGTAAAGAACAACTCTTCTTGAATTACAGAAGACACACATGGAGAAGGGATACTTTGTTCATTTTGTGATTTCTGTAAAGTATTGAGCATCATAAGTATATATATCTTACATTTATTCCCTAATGAATACAAATCATCATCTTAATAATTACAATTACTTTTTCTATTCTTAGAAGGATTAGAGTTAAAGGGAGAGATCTTTGTCTCTGTCTCTACCTCTATCATTTATCATCTGCTTATATCTGTTTATATATCTAACATCTATCTATCTGTCTATCTATCTAACTATCTATCTATCTATCATCTATCTATCATCTATTTATCATCTATCTCTCGACCATCTATCTACCTATCAATCATTTATCTATCTACCTATATGCTTACAAACAAAATTGGAACAATTAAAACAAAACAAAACAAAACAAAAAAAACAACAAAAAACCCTTAGGTTCATGCTAGCAGGAAGCGAGTATCATAACCAAAGTCGGTTATAGTTGGAATGAGACATGTGATGTCTGCTTGGATATGTCTTATCATGCTGTCTTCCAAACAAAATCTCTGAACTAAACAAGGTAGCTGTGAAGTTCAAGGGGTGCTTTGGGAGGCAAACTTCCATTTTGGAGTTGGCTTAACTCCTGAGAAGCTGGCACACAGCCTGTTTTGCTTGTGTCTCAATTGCCTGTGGCTAATATCCAGGGGGTGATTTAGAAATTGTACAGCCTAATTCAGCTCAGGCAAAGCAAGGGGCCTGCTCTAGCAAGGTTTTAATGTTCCCTGAGGGTTTCAAATAGAAGGCCTGAGAGAGGGAAATGGCACTCTAATGGGGCATTCTGTGCCAGAAATTCTCGCTCTCCTGCTGTCCCTCAGACACTCTGACTGCTAAGCATTTGTTATTCAGTATGCCTGTTGGCCTATTTGAAGGGGTGGCCAACACCTCAATTCACAGTTGATAGGAAAGACTCAATAACTGCAGAGTGTAGTTGTGTTCTCCAGGGGCTCTATTTCAAATACAGGTAGATAAAAAATTCTAGGATAGCCTACAAGGACTATTTTGGATGGTAGATGAAGGGAAAAGGGACTAAATTTTAATCTAAATTGGTTTCTTTGTGATACCATATGGAGAAGAACACGTGTAAATCCTAACCTATGCTGTCTAGCTATATAAACAATATTGGATGCTGGTGACTGGAGAAGTGTGCTGCACAGAAAGCCAAGCGAGTCCTGTACTTGAAGAGTTACTTAAACTACCTGGTGATTGTCACTATAGGTAGCTGCTACTGGCAACTAGCATGCAGATGCCAGGATTTCTGCCAACCAAAATCTTGTAAGCCACAGACAGCCTTGGCACAGGGAAGAATTATAACTTGAGATGTCAACAGTGCTGCAGTTGAGAAGTATGTTAAGGTATATACATTCCCACACTGGAGTCCAGATCTTACCCCATTTTCTTTTAGTTTTTTTTTTTTTTCAATGTCCTATTAAATATCATCTCACTAGTTATAATAGAGCAAAGTAGGAAAGTATTTGTGTGTATATATGTATGTATTTATTTATTATTTTAATTGGAGTAAGTGTAGGTATGGACTCATGTGGTATCTTTCCAAACTGCATACAGAATTTAGCTCTAGAAAACCCGTCAGTGTTCAACGTGTCTCTGACAGTCTCAACTTCAATGTCTCCTTCTCCCTCTCTCTTCTCTGTTATTGTGGATTTTTCTCCTGTTTCTGTCTGTTGGTTAGTTTAATTGCTCTTTTTTTCTCCTCTGATTTCTTAATAGATTATTCTCGTGGTATTTTATTTGTTTTCTTTAGGGGCTTCTGTTAAGGTCAAGGAAAGGCTTGTCTTACTTAGAGGCTCTTTTCTCTCCTCTCAGTCCTTCTTTTTCCATCCTGCCTTCTACTCTTAATATTCCTTCCTTTCACCTCCCAAGAGAAATGAAGTATGAAGAAATGACTGGCAATATTTACACAAAATATACTTTTACATTTTTTTTGTAAAAGACAACATTAAATCATGTTACTTTGCATCCTAAATCCCTCAAAAATTTCTTCTAAATAATTCTTTATCTCATTGCCCTCAATATGAGACATAGTCCTTGGTAGGGAACTAAGAAGTGTCTGCATTACTCTAAAATTATTAAGCATACATGTAGTTACATGTAGTTCTTGGCCTTTTAAATTAATATCTGCCTTAATTTAAACAAATACACACATTCAAAAAAATACTGGTATATATAAACACACATTCTGGTATTTGTAGACACATGCACTGGTATATATCTAGACATATATGTAGTATACAAATCTACTACACAACTATATTATAGTTAAGTCCTATTCAGAGATAATGATAAAATATCTACACATAGGAGATTCTCTTATTTTCTCAGAAAGTTTCAGAGACTTATCAATATTTCTGTCATGTGCTGATCACCATGGAATGATTCAGCTATCATTGAATACCTTGAGCAGATGTGTAAGCTCAAACCCTTTCTCATTGTCCTTGTATAGGCTCTGAGCAGTTACAGATTCTCAAAACTCAGAATGTGTTTAAATCTTTAAAGACTATTTTACTTTTACTATTTGGGAAAGGTAAATGCTCACCTGGAAGGTGATGTTCTGGGCCTGATGTAGCTCTAAGTATCTCTGGAAGGACTATGAAATAGAGCATGTGCTATTCAGATATGCTGTGCCCTTATTCTGGGTCATACATGGGTTCAGGCATGAGGGCTGAGGTTGACCTTTCTTTGGCTGAAAACGAGTTACATTTAAGGTAGGTTATGGTTTGACTGTGAGTTCAAAAATCAAGTAATGCTGCCTTCTTTCATTTGCCCAAAGCCTGGCTACCTCTGTGTCTTGCATGCAGATGACTACAGAGGTGTCCATGACAGGTGCAGGGGTGTCATGTGGAAAACATCCGTGGGGGCATGTATTTAATTCAGATCCAGCTTCAGCAGCAAATGAAATATGTGTGTCAGGCCTCTCTGTGGTTAAATATACAAGGGTTAGAACATCTAAAAATAAATGGGGGAAATGTCATGGAGGGATGACCTTTTGGGAGAAACATTCTGTGTCTGAGACCTAAAGTAATAGACAGAGAGCCTGAGCCATAGGGGTCTGACAGGAAAGCATTAAAAAGCTTCCCTGCAGGAGGAGAAATGGCTTTCATTTTTTTCATTGCTAATTGATGACTTTCACTATTGTTTTAAAAGAAAGCTTCTTATAAGGTATAGATTTTAAAGGGCCGCTGTTCTTATACAGACTGAATCTGACAGCAGGTGCACTTGGAACACGAGGCACATGGCAAAGATAATAAGAACTGCTCTTTTTAAAACTCACACCTCATCCATAAAATATAATTTGTGAAAATGCATAGTCTATATTTGCTGCAACTCTTTATCAAACTTGACTCAGGCCATTTGCCATCCTAACTAATGTCCTACATTATGAAGTGACTTGCTGCTTCCCTGCCTACCCTGGCCCCACACTGCAACACTCATGTGAAGCTTTGTTCTACTTTAGATAATTAGTGGGGTAAATGAGAGGCTTCCATGTTTGTAATGTAGGTTGACAAAAAACAATGAAAGAGGACTTGGACTCATTCCCTACTTCCTTTTAACTGTTTCCTAGAAAAGGGAGGCTGATCCCCTCCCTTAGCTGATCTTCCTGTGACATGAACAGTAGGCAACTTCTGGTCATGGTGTTTTATGCGAACCCTAAAAGCAATAAATAAAGGAGAATGCCACCTCGAGGGATTAAACAAATACAAGCATGGAAATTACCTTGGTTCACTTTTTCAGAGCGCTGGATTCTATTACTAAAATATAAATGCTCCTGACCACTTCTGGGATGGGCAAAAAAATTGTTGACCACTTATGGGACAGGATCCATAAGGAGCAAGCCGGCCAGATCCAACAGCTCTGTTCCTTGTGTGGATGTTTTGTCTCTTACCACTGAGCAGATGTATTTCTAAGCATCCTCTATAACCCCCATTACTGAGACTGGATGGAGAATTGACTGTCATCTGACCCTTGCCTGGAGCTCCTGAAAGGTACAGTTCTATCCTCCCACATGCAGGTTTATGGATTGGTCTGTCAGTTTGTTTGTTTCTTAAATTTTGCATTGTTCAATGTTACTTGGTATTTTAGATAGCTATTTTATTGAAATCATTCCCCACTCAAGTTAAAAGTACAGACAATACAATGAAGAAAAGAATCATCATTTATTTTCCTGAACCTCTCAGTAGCACTCTATTTTGAAAGGAAAAACTGCCATACTGAAACAATTAAAGTTTATTTTGGAAAATTGATAAATTTAGGGTAAAAATGTAAACAAAATAAAAGTAATAGAAATACAAACACACAGCAAACTCCATTGTTTAATAATAAAACTTCATTATTCATGTCAAATATTATTTCACACATAATCCATGTAAGTAATAAAAATAATTTTCATAAATATTGGATTATACTGTGATTGGTTTCAAAAATAGAACGGTGCTAGTTTTACTTTTATATGAAATCAACACAAGCAAACAAAGATAAAATGCATTTAAGGTGACAAACCTCAAGTACTTATGTTAGAAAAGATTTTTAATTCCTTATAAGGAAATAATTATAAAAAGATTGAAATTTTAGAGCTGTTGTATTTTGTAAGGCAATGTGTTCATAATTTTAAACAATTGACATCCTGCCATGAAAAGAGAAGAATTTGACACTTCCAACACATTTTCTTGGCTTTCTTGCCTCATGTACTGGCTCTTATTGCTCATACAATTGCTTTTTAAAAATTTTTTTTTACATTTATTTTTTTATTTTATTTATTTTTTGATACTTTATTTACATTTCAAATGTTTCCCCCTTTCCAGATCTCTCCTTTGGAAGCTCCCTATTCCCTCCCCCTTCCCCTGCCTCTATGGGGGTATTCACCCTCCCACTCTTGTTTTCCCTCTTTGGCATTCTCCTATACCGGGGCATCTAACATCCTCAGGCCCAAGGACTTCTCCTTCTACTGATGGCTAACAAGACCCTCCTCTGCCACATATGTGGCCAGCACCATGGGTCCCTGCATGTGTATTCTTTGGTTGGTGATCCAGTCTCCTGGAGCATCAAAAGGTCAGGCCAGTGGACACTGTTGCTCCCTCCATGGGGCTGCCAACTCCCTCAGCTCCTTCAATCCCTTCTTCAACTCCTCCATCTGGGACCTTAAAATCAGCACTACAGTTGCTGAGAAGTGACTCTTGGGTATTCTGAATTTTTTTGGGTAATAACCACTTATCAGTGAGTACATACTGTGTTCATTCTTTTGTGACTGAGTTACCTTGCTTGGGATGATATTTTCAAGTTCCATCCATTTGCCTGTGAATTTCATGAAGTCATTGTTTTTAATAGCTGAGTAGTATTCCATTGTGTAAATGTACCACATTTTCTGTATCCATTCCTCTGTTGAGGAACATCTGGGTTGTTTTCAGTTTCTGGTTATTATAAATTTGGCTGCTATGAACATAGTGGAGCATGTGTCCTTGTTCCATGTTGGAGCATCTTCTGGGTGTATGCCCAGGAGTGGAATAGCTGGGTCCACAGGTTGTATTATGTTCATTTTTCTGAGGGTCCGCCAAACTGATTTCCAGAGAGGTTGTATCAGCTTGCACTCCCACCAGCAATGGAGGAGTGTAACCTTTGAAATTCACATCATTGTTTACAGCCCTAATGCTGGTGCTTTGGTGGTTGGGTCTAAGCAGTTCACTTTTCTGAACACAAAACATTTGTTTCTTTACATCATGATGTCTCCATCACTGACAAACTCATGAAAACAATAGATACTCAGTATTTATTCCACACAATTTGATTTATCACAGTAGTCTTTGCTGAGTTAAATGAGTGAGTGAGTGATTATACGATCATGGAATGAATTTAGTGTTTACTTCCAGGTCATTTAATACAGTGTGTGTGTTCCTTTAGTGTATATATTAATTAATTAATTAATTTAATAATTAATTAAATTTAATTGACTGGCTTTTATCTTTTTACCAGAGACAATAATATATAGTTTATTACTCAAAGTTTTATATTTTATCGTTTTTCTTGTGTTTGTAACTGACTAATGTTTCATGAGATCATATTGTAGGTAAAAGAAGTCACAGTAGAAATCTGTCATCTCTGTATAAACCTTAATCCATGTCACTGTTTTTGATGGTTTATATGGTCTGTCACTAAGCTGACTTCTATTATCTTTTAGGTTAGGTTACTTACATTGCTTTGAGGTGAATTCAAGGATGCTGCCCCATTACGAATGCTACCTGTCTTCCTTTTAAGAAATACAACCTTTAAAATTTGTACCTAGCTATTTAACTTATTTTCTGGTAATTTTAGCCATAGTGCCATATCTCTGTCTAATTTTTTATTTTGTCTCTTGGAATGTACTGTATTTTTTGTCTACCCAGAAGTTTTCACTTTTTTAAAAGTAGTAGCTACTTTGTGTAAGATAGTGGAGAAAACATCAAATAGTTCTTAGCCTTAAAGTGGATATATGTTGAATTTCTGTTGAATGTTTGACTACTCTCATCTAGGGCTGGATTATAGATATATTCTCGTCTTTATCGTATTCAATGTACTAACTCCATTAGATATATTGAATGATACTTCATACTAAGAACGAGAACTTATTGACCACAAAGTTCCTCAACCCAAGTTTTTAGCTAATTTCTTTGTTTTATTTCAAGTAGGATGGAAGACTGTTGTGGAGTGATTATTTTTTTTTTTTGAGGAAAATGTGCATTTGTAAGTTCCTATTGTGATTAAACTCCCCCTTCCTTATCTTACAAAGTTGGATAAACAATCCATTAAGAATGAATGAATGAGTTTTTATTTCTCCTGCAAATTAAACTTTATAATTCATAGAAATAAGAAAGACTAGTCCACAGAGCAGCTATTAGTTGCAGCTATGTAGTGAAAGACAATTCAATACTTGTAACATGTGAGAGTCCTGAAGCAAATGTCAGGAAGGATAAGCAACTTCTGGTATGGTTATCACCATGATGTCACATAACTTCCTCGTAGTCCTTACACATCAATTGGTTAAATGTTCTAAGAGATGTGTTCTTTCAGGTGTTGCATTCTGTCTTCCTAAGATGAGAGAGTACTTCCTTTGGGGTCTATCTGCATGTGTTCTGATCCTTTTGTAAATCTGGGTCACTCATTCTGAAGCTTCCAAGTTGAAATCAGAAGTCTGTCTTTGTATTTAAGGTACTTACTGTTTTTTTGTGATTTAAATTCACATGGTAGAAGCAATATGACTTGGTCATTTAATGTTGAGTTTTCCTGTGTGATTTTCTATGTAACCAAAAAGTTTCTGAAACCACTTCATTGAATTAAAGTCTGCTGCTCATTTATTTTCTGTGGAGTTCCTTATTCTAAGGATGATAATTATTATTATAGTGGTGCATCTTTTCTTAACATCACTTGTTTTGCTTTTAATTTTTGAAATTTGGCTTTCTCATATCTATATTTACATTGATAATAACAGTTCCTCAATATTAGCCTTTTTAGTTCAGTTCTAAATATATCCATTTGGCTTTTTTGTTTTACATTGTTGTTAGTTAAATAAAGATAATATTTTACTTGGTTAAGTTACCTTTAACAAAATATCTCACTTTTTTTTATATAAAATTGGAACGTACTTTTCAGAGAAGCTGAAAATTCCCAATATTGTATCTTTGATAGTTGGGGAGCGCATACCATAAGTTCAGGGACCATTGTCTTTCCTCTGCATCTTGTTGTAGAAGGGGCCCGCAGAGCCTTATGAGCCTCTTTAAAGAAGACATTAATGATGGCCATGCTAGTTTTGCCTCCACTCCATGCCCTTCCATCCTAAAGATTCCTCATGCAAATTCATCATGGGAATATGGTTCACTATATAAGTTTGGTGGAGATTTGGTTATTCAGGTTATTCAGTTTTATTCCTTAATTATTCTGTTTGTATCTCAGCTTTTTATCTAAGTATTTGGTTTTATAGACCAATGCATTTATTAAATTTATATAAATGGATAAACATCTTCCTTTCCATTTTACTTACTATTTTAATTTCTAGTTTAGCTTGCTTTCTGTGGAACATTTCTTGCTATACTTACTTTTTTTTAATATTGGAGAACTTCATTCATGCACAAAATACGTTGTGATCTAATGTACCACCAAAACCTTTCTTCCAGTTCAACCCATATCCCTCCAACACATTTTTTCTCCAAGTTCATGTGCTTTGTTTTTAAATCTAGAATATCCTTAGTGCTGCTTGCATGAGCATGGGTATAGTACCACCTATGAGAACACGTGTAGTTTCTCCTGAATCATATCCCTGAATAACACATATTGTTGATTCATCAGTAGCCATAAATTGCCCATAGCCTCTTCAGCAAGGGTATGCCTTCAGAAGCTATCTTACTTACTTTTTTATTACAGTGACAAAACACCATGGCCAATAAAAGAAAACATTTAACTGTTGGCTTATTCACAGTTTTAGAAGGTGAGTTTATAGCCATCACCATGAGAAATATTTCAGCAAGGCAATAGACATGGCACTGGGGAAGTAGCTGAGTGCTTGCATGTTGATACAGTAACCACTAGGATGAACAAGAGTGACACTGAGGATGGTAATTTAGGAAACACAATGCCCACTCCAAGTGACACATCTCTTTTAACAAGACCACACCTTTCCCAAAAAGGCCATACTTCCAAATCCTTCCCAGTTAGTTCCACCAACTGGGAACCAAGCATTCAAATACATGAGACTATGGCGGCCATTCTCATTCAAATCACCACATGAGCACTTCTATTCTCCATGCTGCAGTTTGGGCAGATTTTTAACCTGTGCAGGTTTTCAATGTGTAATCACAGCCACTGTGAGTACATGTATGCAACAACATTGTCATGCTTGACAAATATACTTTCACCACAGCTGTGTATTACTTCTGCTCCTATAATCTTTTCGGATCTCTTATGCATGGTCTCAAACTTTGGGAAAACATGTGTGATATAGGTATTTCATCTAGAGGCCAATACTCAACAATCTCTTATTCTATGCACATTGACTAGTTATGGTTCTCTCTATTAGTTGCCATTTAATATGTAAAGAAGCCTATCTGAAAAGTGTCCTAATCTATAGGTATAAAGGTAAAAATTATGTGGTGGTTTATCATTATGATCATTAAAGTTTTCCTCTATAATGTAGGTGGATACAGGTTTTTCATTCAGCCAGTGCTACTAAGCACAACTTTCTTTATATGACATGCAGTGGAGTTAAATTCAATTAGAAAGTGTTTGGCTGCTTGCATACCATTTATGTCTTTGTTGTTCAAGTTGTCAGATCCATATAGTCTAATCGTTATTGTAACTCAAAGAGTTCACAGCTGGCTAAGATAATTAATTACTTTTCTTCCCTAGCAGCATGCACAGAAAGAAACTCCCAACATTATGAAAGCAAGTCATTAATGATGAAGCTTCCAGGTCAGTACTGTATAGATTTCTTCATGTCCTCTGACTCAACTATGAGATTCTTTAGGATCTTACCATCAAGTTCACGATCGTAGCAATAGTGATAGTTTGTATGTTTGGGTGTATGGTTATGGGGTGCCATTGACCAACAACTCAGAAAGTGGTAATCCATATCTGGCACTGGGCTTTGTTATTTGATTGTTCTCTGTTACACAATAAACATATCTGAGCTCGTTTTATATAAATATATGTGTCCGCTTTAGGAAGATTCTTTTATAGTGGATTTCTACATTTTTTTCAAATTCCTTCAGTGTTCTTTACTCCCTCCCATTCTCGCTCTTCTATACAGTTCTCCAACTGTCCACCATATTAATCTTTCTTTCCTCATTATTCCCTTACCTACCTTTATAAAACCTTTGTTATTCCCTCCTTCATATGTGATACCCCAATAGCCTCTTACTTGTGTCTTGACAATTACAGAAATTTGAATTTGAAAACATATTTACATATGAGAAAGAACATGAACTATTTTTCTTTCTTGCTCTGGTTTACCTCACTCACACTGAGTATTTCAGGATCTAACCAGTATTTATGAATTTCATAATTTTTTCTGACAGGTGATAATATTCCATTTTGTAAATGTATTACATTTTCCTTATACCTCAATGGACATCTATACTGTTTCCATTTCTTTTGAGTGTTGTGAATAAAGCAATAAGAAACGTGGATGAACAAATGTCTCTGAAGAAGGATTTAGAGTTATTTGGGAATACGATCAAGAGTGCTAGCTGAATCATATGGAGAATCTATTAATATATTAAGGAATGTCCACACTGATTTTCATAGTGGCTGCAACAGTTTGCACTCCCACCAACAGTGAATAATTGTTCATCTTTGCACCGATCCAAGCCATTTTTATTTCCCACATCCTAGCCAATTTCTGTTGTCAATTTTTTCATCTTAACCATTCTAACTAGGGCAAACCAAAATCTTAGAGTAGTTTTAGCTTGTGTTTTACTTATGGCTAAGAATGTTGAACATTTAAAACTATTTCCAAAGCAGTGGTATTTCTTGTTTGGAGAACTCTCTGTTTAGTTTCATGCTTCAATTAGTATTTGGGTTATTTGTTTTCTTCTTTAGTTTTTAGTTCTTTGTATATTCCAGATATAAACCTTCTGTCAGATGTATAGCCAGTAACTTTCCCCCATTCTGTGGGTTACCTCTTCACTTGAATGATGGTATCCTTTGCTGTTTAAAAACATGAGAAGGGGGACAGCATTTGAAATGCAAATAAATAAAATAACCAGTAAAACAGCATGGTTTTGTGACTTTCCATTTGTCAATTATTGGTCTCAATGCCTCATAGTGTTATGAACATTCTATTTAGAAAGTCCTTTCATGTATGAATGAGTTCATGTGTATTTCTTACTCTTCTCTAACCAATTCAGAGTATCAGACTATGTGAGTTTCTAGATATATTTTGAGTTGAGTTTATGTACAGTGAGAGACAGAATCTTCTTTCTTTCTTTTACCCATAGCTATCCACTTTGAACATCATTTGTTGAAGATATTGTCTTTTCTCCAATGTGTACTTCTGGCCTCTTCATCAAAATTAGATGGCTATATGAGTGTGGACTCATCAGTTCTGTTGAAATGACCAATGAGTCTGTTTTGATGCCAATATTGTGCTGTTTTGATTATGATGTCTCTGTAGCAAAACTTGTAATGAGAATGAGGACAGCCCTAGCACTATATCTATTGTTCAGTATTTCTTTGTGTGTGCTGGGTTTTCTGTGTTTCCAAATAAATGAATTTTCAATTCCTATAAAAAGAGGTATTAAATTATTTTATGGATTGCACTGGAAATGTAGACTGCTTTGTGTAGGAAGGTCATTTTCATAATACAAATACATATATCCATGACTGTTTTGCTTTGTTTTGTTTTATTGATTTGGTTGTTTCTTTTCTCTCTTCTAGTATGCACTTCAATCAATTACTTTCTTAAGTGGTTTATCATGTTCATTTTACATGTTGATTTATCTCAATATATTTCATAATTTTTGATGCTGAGGTACACTGTATTCTACCTCTGATTTACTTTTTTAGTATATTTTTCAGTGGTACATAGGAAGGCTAATGATTTTTTACATGTTAACTTTTTAACCTGATACTTTATGTATTTATTGGCTGTAGTTTTCTGTTGGAGTCTTTAGCGTGTGTGTGTGTGTGTGTGTGTGTGTGTGTGTGTGTGTATACACACACATATCATCTACACACAAATGTATTTTGGCTTCTTACTTCCTTAATTCTCTTGCCTGCTCCAGATAAGCTTTTAAGCAGTATATAGAACACAAATGAATACAGCGATCATTCTTGTCTTATTCTTCATTTGTGGAAATAATTCTAGTTTTCTCTAGTGAACATGATTTTAGCTAAGGGCTTGTTGTATGTTGTCTTTATTATGTTGAGATATGTTCTCTGTATCTGCAAATTCTTCAGGACTTTTATCATGAGGGAATTCTGGATTTTGTCAGAGGTCTTTTATGCTTCTAATGGGATGATTTGTGGTTTTAATCTTCCAATCTACTTATGTAGAGAATTACTTTTATTGATTTACATTTACATCTTTGGGATCAAGCCAGCTTGACTGTTGTAGATGTTCCTTTTCATGTGCTTTTGGATTTTGTTTGTGGATGTTTTGTTGAGTTTGTGACTATTTTGGGTGTTTACATTCATTGAGTAGATTAGCCTATGCTATCCTTTTTTAAAAAATTTAATGTTTATCTGACCTTTTGAAACTCATAGGCCAGCAACTTTAAGAGAAACAAACCATTTCTGGGTTTTTTGTTAGCCTATGGTATCTAGTGGTCATTGTTGTCCCAATATAGGTTAATTAGATTTGGGCTTTTACCAAGTACATGTATAGATAGAGTTTAAGAAGCTTCTACGTGTGTATGTTTCCATATGACTTTTTTGAAGAGTTAAATTTATTTATTTCTCTCAGTATTCCCTCCTTCACCATTCCCTCCCCTTCCTATGCCAATTAAACTCTTCCTGTTCCATTATTACATTTTAATTTTTTTATACTATTGTGTTTTATCTCCCCTCTTTTATCTAAAGCCCCACATCTGCTTAGTAATTTCCTGAGCCCTTTGGATATTTCAAATCAAACACACATCTAGGAATATTCAAACAGGACATCTATACATGAAAAAATAAGTGAAATTTGTCTTTCTGTATCTGTGTTACCTTACTCATGATGATTGTTTCCAGATCCATTAATTTACTACCTGCAAATTTCATTTTTATTGCTAACTCATTAATATACCATTTTATAAATATACCACACTTTTACTACTCATTCATTAGTTAATGAACATTAAGCTGCTTGCATATACTAGCTATTGAAGAGTAGAACATGGATGAACGTATATGTCTACAGTAATATATGGAGTCAAGTTCCAAGAAAAGTATAGCTCAATCACATGGTAGATTACTTTGAAATTTTTGAGGAACTTTCATACATATTCTACAGTGGCTACATAGGTTCCATTTCCACTAGCAGTAAATAGGTGCCCTCCACATCCATGCCAACATTCTTTTTTCTTTTTTAAACATAGCCATTCTGACTTTGGTAAGATGAAATTTCAAATAGCATTATCATATTTTTCCTTGGTATCTAAGGATATTGAATTAATAGCAATTGTGAAAGCATGCACAGTACATGTGCAAGGGAAGGGAAAATCAGTTTTCTCTAAGAGCATATCCTTAGTAACCACTCCCTAGTGTAAAGACACACATCCAAGAATATGTGATATACATACATTTAACTTCATCTTTAAAAGTAAAGTACATAAAGTTGAGTTAGTACAAGAGGAGGAATGAATCTGCTAAGAGTTAGGGAAGATTAATAAGATGAAAACATGTAGAAATTCTCAACGAGCTAATAAGACAACCAACCAGACACACATACCCCAGAGCTTCCAAGGACTAAACTGCCAGCTAAAGAGTTCACATGGAGGGACCCATGGCTCCAGCTGCATATGTAGCAAAGGATGACTTTATCTGGTATCAATGGAAGGGGTGGCCCTTGGTCCTACAAAGACTTAATGCTCTATCTACTTTCTTTAAAGTACAGGTACAAATACTACAATTTATATTTTTATGATGCTAAAAGTAGGTGACAGCTCTGACTTTTTAATGACCTGGGCTTTGTGACATTTTCATATTTAAGTAACTGTCATTGGGTATTGCCTTGCAAAAGATAGTCACTACTTTTCAAAATTTAAAACTTATTAAGTTCCAAAAGTCATATAACTAATAAGCAGCAGAGGTAAAAATTTCAGGCTAAGTGTCCATGTCTATCTTAAACTTCATTTCTCAATTGTGCAAAATGTTTCTCAGAGACTGAATGAGCAACACACTAGAAGGCAAATGATGGCCATCATGTGATGGGTGATTGCTCTTCTAGTATTGATGCAACACTATTCCTTTGGCACAAAGTACAGGAATATTCTATAATGTGAACTTTTAATCTTCCAGTTCTGGTTTTTGAGTTTCTCCAGCCTTCCTGGTGGTTGTAGTTTCTTCATTGAAAGTCAGTTTCTTGAGAACTCTCCTATAATATATAGGGAAGTGGGGGAGATGCTAAGGTTTTTGGTCACACATTTTATTTATCTCTACTGGATGTGTGGGCAGGCATTCAAATGCACAGTGATTTCTTGCCCAGGAAGCCTCTAGAACCATAGATCAGTTGGCAGACAGACTGTGAAACATGCAATGTTTATGATGATCTATGTCAAATAATCATATGAGATAGATTGCATATATAATGCTCATCAGTGTGGAGTCATCTGGGGGAGCATCTGTTGAATTTTGTTTGCCAGCTTGAGGAAATGATATTGCCAAGAGGTTGGCAAAGGCATTTATGTGCTTATTGTATGAAACAAATTTATCCTTTTTACTGGGACTCCTGGAGTGAGAGCAAAGCTGCACTTACCTCAGCACAGGAGTAACCACAGGGCCGCACACACCATTCCACACTCCACTGGAGATGCACCATATGCCACTGGATCCTCAAGGGGTTTGACAGCAGAGCACTTTATACTAATGGATTCATTTCCTTCAATGCAAAAGCACAGCTGGAAAATATTCTTCTTAAGCAATAAGAACATCAAAACATGCATATGACAAATACTCCCAAAGACATGAGTTTAGAGCTGTGGTATTTGTTGTGATGTGAAGGGACCATACAAGTCTGTAGATGAAAGAAAGGAAGGAAGGAAGGAAGGAAGGAAGGAAGAGCAAAAGGACCTTTGAGTTTAAAGTATATGCTAGGTTTTATTCTAGTTCACTTTTCACCTAAATTGCATGTATTTAAAATAGACACTATAAAAGTATATCTACAGAAATACAATTTTAAAGAAACTTATCAAGACACAAATTGATGGGATCAAACAAACCTGTATTCTCAATTTTAAAATGAAACTTTACTTTTATCCATACAGTTGGAGGAAAAATTCACATCTTAGTTTCTGGTGTAATATCGAACATACATATTCTTCTCAGACAGTCTTTTTATCATTTTTATAGTTTATTACATACTTTTATAGCATTGAATAAGAATTCATGAGCAGGAATCTCTAAACGTTCTCCTACTTAGAAAGTGCCATACTTTAGAAAAATTATCTTTTACAATCTCTTTCACAAATCCCTACATATAATGTACTTCAATTGTTTCTTATCCATTACCATCTCTTCTCTCTGTCTTGTCACCTCCCCATCAACCTGTTCACCTACTATTTTCATGTCTTGTTTTAGTTTAATTATATTTATATTAATTAGGTTTGGCTACATTTGTATGAATAGGGAGTTATTTACTGGAAAAGCAGACTTTACCAGTGGCTATATCATTTAGGAATATAGCTTTCCCTCCCCCAGGAAATATTTTCTACCTATAATATCGCTGGGAGGATTAAAGTCTTATGATCCCCTCCATGTTCTATGATGGAATGTTCATGTGGCAAATATCAGTTCAGATGCTATAAAGAAAACCACTACTGTTGGGAGTTCATGGGTGCAACAACCATGCCGTGTCCAGAAGACAGTTTTGTACTGTGCTCCTTTCCAACCTCTAGCACAAATATTCTCTCTGTTATCTCTTCTGTCAGGTTCCCTGTCTCTAAAAGAGAATGACATGGATGCCTTGTCTAGGGCTGAGCATTTAACAGTCTTAGCATCTGTTCTTAGCATCTTTAACACTTTATCTGTCTCTTCATGCCCATGGTCAGATGCAAACAGAAGCATATCTGACCAACTCTGAGTGCAAAATTAACTAAGGTTATAAACATAAATATTTTGAAGGTAGTTTGACATTATATCCACAAAGCAAAATAACAGTAGTATGCTTCCCTGAGGTCTATGACCTACCTCTGGTTTTTTACTAGATTGGCGGTACTAGGTATCAGGTCCTCCAGGGAGCAAGTCTGGAATCTAGTCATAACATGGGTTGCTAATTCTATAACCGTTATGCCACTATTGCTTCTGCAGGAATAGTTTTCCAGAAAAAGGTTGGAATTTTAGCTCACAGAGCTCATAGCTCAGTAAGGTTGTTGATGATGTTCATCTTCCAGCAGAATCTGTAAATCACTATGCCTGTGAATAGTTATCAACAGAGACAATGATTTTGTTTAATTACTTCCAAAAGTGAATTCCAACACCTTTTCAAACAGTAACCTATTTCTTTCTTCACAGTGCATTAGCTGACTGATTAAAATTGATCTACTGAACTTAGCATGTTGATTTCTTTAACCTTATATAACATTTTAGAGCTCTCAGAGATGACTCCCTTTAATAACTCTTCATGATTTTTGTCATATGCCAAGCAATATGTTTTTGACATTTTTTTTTAGGATCTCAATAGAACTGTATAGTTCCTTAACTTTGAAGAAAACTTATTTGTTCTTTGCCTCACCCTCTTTAGAATCCTAAGAAATTGAACTAACCTTGAACTCCCTCACAGCATCCCCCAAACACAAAGACAACTGGCATTAAAAGCATATTCTCTGGCACCCCACTAGCCCTTGTTTTTTTTTCTTTAAGACAAAACAACTGTACTCAAATTTTCTTGTCTATAGTGAGTGCTACATGTAAACACATTTTCATCATGAAATCCATCATCAAGGTTTTTGTTTCCTTTAATAGGACGAGTCTATTTTGAAACTTCTTAGTCATAGACAAATTAGGAAAATTTTTCTTCCTGATTTTTCATTGTGTTATAAATGTCTTCTCAAGAACCAATTGCACATTTCATAGTTTTACTCTAAATTACCGTGCTGGTGCACTAATTGTATTCATCTTTCCTGTTGCTGAAATTTGGATATTATATGAGGTCATGTCCTAATTAGCTTCATTACCATTAGCTAAACTTGAGGTTTATATAACTTGACTTCATTTCTAGATGTTTGGAAAACTATGAGGCATTTGTCATAATGCTGCTTTCTTTACAAAGTTCAGTCTTACATATCTAATTTGAACTGAAATAATATGCGAGAAATAGAAATTACAATATATTATATGTAAAAATTTTTAACAAACCACAGTGCATTAAAGATTCTGAAACACATTTTGAATTAAAAGATTTTTCAATTACTAAGAAAATAGTATTTTTATCTTCTATCAAAATATAAATTCTGTTGTAACATTTGATGACCTATAGAAATTTTTTTTTGGTTCTCGTGATGTTGCTTAGAGGGTGAAATCTGATCTCAGGAACCTACAAGTTGAGATGAAGGAACTGACTCTTACAAGTTGTCCATGAATATGCCATGTGGCAGGCACAAATACTCATCGATACAATGAAGAAATAAGTGAAAAACCAAACTTATGATTGTGACAAACAAGGGATTTTCTTAGTAGTCTAAAGAACTTAAACCATTTTATCACATTTAAGAGAAATGTTCAACTGTAGGCCGAATATATGCAGAAAATTGTTACTAAAACTAAATGGTTCTCATTATTGAAACATTTTATATTTAGCAAATGTACTGGGAAATGTTATGGCTAATAATTTAACTTCATGAGCTGGATATAAAGTAAGCATGTATGTTCTTTGACTATACCGATGATATGTGTACACATATACACATTCACATACAAACACACAAACATATATGTGTTTTTAATACATCCCTTAATTGGTTTTCAGCATTTATCTTAATTTCTAGCAGTTTTTTTTTTACTGTTATTGATACTACAAGTCCTGCTCAGATGTAGTGTTAGCATCTTTTGTTACTGGTTATTTTATTTATTTACATTTCAGATGTTGTCCCCCTTCCTTGTCTTTATTCTGCAAATCCCTCATTCCATCTCTCCTCCCCTTGTCTCTAAGAGGGTGCTCCCCATCCACCCACCCACTCTCACCTCACCAGAGAAATGTTGGATATCTGCCTTAATAACACTTTATGTTCTGTGTATTTTTATATATAATATAATATTAATTACTTAATATTTTGTAAATACATTTGTATGTATATAAATGATGAACTAAAATAAATCCAAAATTATTAGCCAATGGCAATGGCCTCCATTTAAATTGGACCAATTTAGGAGGTCATCAATAGAACCTGTACTTTCAATTTTTTCCTCACTAAATTCTAATATAGCTTATAATTCACCTTCAGTCCTGGATAGTTTCATGTAAACTTGGCAGTAATTAAAGTCTTCTGAGAGAAGGAACTTCAACTGAGAAGATGCCTCCATAAGAACATGCAGTTGGCAAGCCTGTAGAGTATTTTCTTAATTAGTGATTAGTGTGGGAAGGCCCAGTACACTGTTGTTTGGGCACCCCTGGGCTGGAAGTTGTGAGTTCTAAAAGAAAGCAGGCTCAGAAAGGAAGGAGGAACAAGTCAGTAAGCAACACTACTCCATGGCCTCAGCATCAGCCCTGGCTTTCAGCCTTATGCCAGAGTTCCTGCCTTGACTTCCATCAAAGGATTATGATCAAATAAACCATATCCTCCCCAACATGCATTTGGTTATATCTTAGCAATAGCAACCCTAATTCTTATGTATTTGTGATTCCTCTAAGAACAGAAATGAACTCATAATCAAATAGTTGATGCTTCAAGAATATGAAGATTTTTTTTTTATAGTCTTCTATGTGTATAAAATCTATGGTGGCCCTCTATTTCAGCATATCTAGCAATTTGTAGAATATAGCTATATTGTTAGTGAGTATAGTAACTAGATACCATAAAATAGATTATGCCATCAAGAAAAAATTAGCATATTAAGATTTGAGAAAATTCTGAAATATATGCAGATTTTGTGCTATTCTCAATGTTTTAAAACACTATATTCAGTCTTCCCTTCCACTGGCCACATTACCTTTTTCTCCAAGCTACAATTATCAGCAAAGACATAGGCATTTTCTCTACTTCCCAGGCATGTGATCCTAGGAAAGATGTTTTAATTTCATTAGCTTCACAAACAAAATGGTAGTTTTTTTCCTTATGATACCCATTCTCTATAACACTCTATCATAACTGTAGAAGAAGCAAAAAAGAAATGCAGAGGCCACTTAATTACAAATGTATTTGAGACTAACCCTGTCTTTCTGTTCACTATCCCGTATAAGAGCCACAATGAATACTTTCTGATGTGAAGCGTAAGTGGAAGATGAAAAAAGAAACGTGGAACTTTAAGAACTTTTGAAATATTTTTGAAAGTATGCTTCTGAATACAGGAAGCAGCTCTCAGTAGATAAGTTCAAGGCATGGGAGTTGAAAATATAAAGATATGTTCAAGAAGTTTTGCTGTAAATAGCTAAGAAGAAATATGAGTATAACTTGAGGGTCATGAAAGCCACATGAAGATTTATTTCAAGATGAAGGATCCAGACAAGAGGATATTTCAAGATGGGCAGGAGTCACTGAAGTAAAATGAAAGAAATGTTTTAGAGAGCATAGGATAACTGAGTGCACATGGGAGATCCCAAAGAAATTGTAAGTAGAAAGCATTTAGGACTCCAGATGGACAGGTGCATTGGACAGAGCTCTTCTGGTTACAAGAAACTGAATCCCAGTTTGAACCCGCTATGAATAGAGATGAAAGGTATTGATCCATAGAAACAAATGGCGGTCTTTCCCTTTCTTCAATTCCAGCATATTTTCAATTTTAGATGTTTAGGAGAAACTAATCCTATAAAATTATAATGAATAATCTGTTGGTTTGAAGCCTGCAGATTCTTTTGTTTGTTTGTTTGTTTTTTAAATGTCCATTTATTTATTTATTTATTTATTCATATTTTATTTATGTTTCAAATGTTTCCACCTTTCCAGATCTCCCCTTTGGAACCTTACCATTCCCTCCACCCTCATCCTGCCACTTAGGAAAGACTTAATTTCAGAAATTATGAAATTGTTTAAACTTGAGTCCTGTTCTAGAATGGACAACTTGGGCGTGGCCACTCACAGATGGGACATGGTATCTTCTCATTCTCTGTGTTTGTAAACTGCCTGCTCTTTGTGTGTGAGTGTGTGTGTGTGTGTGTGTGTGTGTGTGTGTGTGGTGTGCTTTGTAACATGTTTGCTTTTTGAGATGATGTCTCATAATCTATCTAATGCTAGCTTCAAACTCACAATCTTTCTACATATCCCTCGTGCACACTGGCTTTCCTGTAGAAGCACATTTGGAATTAGTATAGGTAGGGCAAAAGGGTGTGATAACAAGGGTAAGTTGGACCTCACAGTGTCCTTTCTGATTCACTAGTGAAATTGATCCAAATCAACAGAAAAGAAAGGAGAGGATGAAATGTTAGACCAGTATTTCTCAACCAGAGGCTTATAACCTCCACATATAACATATCAGATATCCTGCTTATCAGACATTTGCTTTACAATTCATAATAGCAGCACAATTATAGCTGTGAAGACGCAATAAAATGATTTTATGGTCTGGGTCACTTCAACATGAATAACTAAAGGGTTGCTGCATTAGGAAGGTTGGGACCCGCTGTGTTAGACAATATTTGCTCCTCTGTCATGATGTGAGCTGAAGTTATTGTGAACTGTGAGTTTTAGGACACAGGTTAATAGTTATGACAGGTACTTACTTAGCTGGATTGCTATACTGCTTATGCCTTGTTGGGTATGGCTTTATTTTGTAATTGGTTTAAATTGTTTCATTAAAACAAACAAAAAACAAAACAGATCATCATTTCTGTTTATAAAAAAAATCTTAAAAATAGGCTATATTCCTTTTTTAACTTATAACAGGAAAAGAGTAAAGAATGACTATCAAGACATGGCTTTGCCATTGCAGAAAAAAACTACATAAAACAAGGAATCTCTCTATATTTTACTAGAAGAGTAAGTGAACTAACAGGTCAATTTTATTTTAAAGACCAAGATCATCAGCATAAATGAACAAGACACGGAGGGGCATTAGAATCTTTATGCCATTTGGCAGTCACACGAGCCTGATGATTGTTTCATGCATGGAGGGAGCGGAATGGATTTGATCATACTTCTGCTAGGATTGGACTGGAGAAACCTGATCATACCTGCTTCCCAGACCCTTAGTATTCCACCTGAGCACTACAGTTAGAAATTTTTCTTCATTCGCTTACCTTCTTTTTAGTATGAAAACTTGTCCATCAAGAGAAAAGTCGAGGGTATACTGTAGGAAAACCCCCACCCCATTCTTTCCTCCTCCTGCAAATTTACAATCTCACAAAATTGTACCACTTTTGTCCAAACTGATATTTCAGCATTGCTAGGATTGCTATCAACTAACATGGACATTTTACTTGAAACTTTCCAGTTTTTCAGTTAATATCATTTTCTAATCTCCCCTGGTCTAACCCAGGCCAGTTCTATTTTATTTCGATTTCCACTATTTCTGTTCAGTCCACCATCTCTTTTTTCTTTCTGCTCCAGCTTTCCAATTCTGTGATCATATCATCTTTTTCATTTCCCAACTTTCATTTCCTTCTTGTTTCCAACATTTTATTTTATCAGATTGCTTTCCAACAAAGAGATAAATATAAAAATAGGAAATATTTTGAGATGTAGTATTATCTTGTGAATTTGAACAAAAACCTGGGAAAGGGGTATGTCAACATGGGATTTTTCTTTTTTTTATTATATTACCATGAAGAGTTGAGAAATATTGGACATCAAAACCCTTAAAAAAAACCCTTGTTTTGCAGAAGAGCAATGGATCTAGGGTTGAGAGGATGTGGAAGGAACTAGAAGGGGTGGAAGGGAAAAGCTTCAGTGAAGATTTATTGCATCAGAGAAGAATAAAGAAAGAGAAAAAATAAAAACTTGTTTTTATAGACCATGCTAATTTTGCAACTATAAGTTGAGATCAGTTATCTTATAAAATAGAATGTCTGTACATTTTTGTAAGGAGATCTAGAAACCAAGTTTTAAAACATAATAGGAGTTTACTTGAGGACTGTTATGGTATTCCATACCCTTTTTGGTCTATACGTTTGTTTTTATTAACCAATTTCTTTATTTATTAGCATCCCAAATGTTGCCACCTCTCCTGGTCCCCCTCACAGAGTTCTTCTCTTCATCTTCCTTCCCCTTCACCCCCTAGAGGATGCCCCCAGCAACCCCTCTCCCAGAGACCAGGCCACCAATCAAAGGGTGCTGAAGACAGGGCCAGTGCCTGGGATCTGCTTTTAGGATGAGTTGGAATGCTGTAGACCTTAGACCTTCTCTTAACATTTAAGCAGTAACTGTGAAACTATGATTCCAACAGCAAAGCAAAGACAGAAAAGCCTAGCCTTAGTAAACTGACTAAGAAGACATTACATCCAATCAACCTAAAGACACAGGAAATTTTACCGGAATTATTTTGTGTGTGTGGGTTAAGGACAGATTTGAGCAGTAGACCAAATTGTGAAGAGATGGTTGACTATTAAAACCACCAGTAAAGACAAAATATAATATAGAAGTAATAAACATTAGGTAGACACTCACAAGCAAACAACAAAACAAATTTTAAAACGCAAAGCATAGAAAACATCTTTTCATGGAATCTGTATAGTGTCCCAGTGTGTCCCACAGTATTCCCCTCTGTCCACACATCGTCACTTGCAAGTTCATTGCAATCAGTCATTTGTCCTGTTTGAGGTCTCTGGCTCCTGTGACACCATCAATATTAGCTCCTCACTGGCACCCTTCCTGGTTATTCTGTTGTTACCCTGCGTCCAGCAGACCCTGCAGCTTCGGATCAACAGGACTGGGCCCTTTACATGCCCCAACAGTTCACCGATGATATAGATTTTGGAGTGGGTCAATTCAGAGACCTGGATCTGAGCCTGGGCAGCAGCTGAGCTGCTCAGCCTGCTGGCTCTCTCTTATTCACACCACCAGAGCAAATTCTCCAGTACTGCTCTGGATAGGCCACCCAATGATGCCATTGACGGGAGGCAGGGTCAGCTTTCCTGCTCTCATGCCCTCAGGGATGGCTCACCTGCACCTTCAGAGCCAGCTCCACTGTGTGGCCCAGTCAAGGTGCAGGACACACTGTTCCAAGTGTTGCTGCCTGTGAGAAGCTGGGTCAGCTCTCATGCTCTCACACCCTCAGAGCTTGCTCATCCTTGCCATTGCCATCTGGGCCAGTCAACTGCATTGCCCAGGCAAGGTACAGAGCCTACTCTACTGAGTGGTATAGTCGGCAAGGGGCAGGGCAAGACCTTCACCTTCCCTGACCGCAGGACCAGGTCTCCCAGGTATTTTAGGTGAATGGGGACAGGTAATCACCTCTGCAGGAGCACCACCTCATACCACAAAGGTGGCAGGGCCAGTTCTTCCACATTCTTGTCTTCACTGCCAGCTCTACCAGTTCGAGCTGTACTGGGCTCTCCAGACAAAGTTCAGGGCCTGCTCTTCTGAGTGCTGCTGCTGTCCAGGAGCAGGACCAGATCATCTGCTCTCAGGATCCGAGGGCCTGTTCTCACAACTGGTGCAGGTGTTGATGGGCAAGGAGCATGGAGTTCATAATCCCTGTACCCATGCTACCTCATAACAGAAGAGTGGTAAGGCCAGCTCTCCTGAGCTCTCGTCCTCAGGCTGGCTTACCTACACCTCCTTGATCAGGGTCAGCCCTATTGAGCTGTTCAGGGCCAACTATTCAGAGTGCTGAAGGTGGTGACAGGCAGGGCTAGCTCATCCACAGCCATGACCTTGGGGTCAAGTCTTCCAACTGTCTCCGATGGCGAAAGGCAAGGGGTCAGAGGGCATCTCCTCCTCTTAACTCTCACCCTTGGGCAGATTCACCCTCACCACCAGGGTCAGCTTCACTGTGCTGCCTTGGTAAGGCACAGAGCCTATTCTCCAGATTGGTAAGACATTGAGCAAGCTCTCAAGAACACGGAATCATGTGAGCAGAGGGGCCAGTTATGTCCAACCCCTGGATATCCACATGGTTCTTGGTGGGTCCCTGGTAACTACCCCTGAGCAGGGACAGACCCATGTTCTCTTGTTAATATGAGCCAAGGAAATGAATGCCAACCCCTGCGACTGTGTAACCAAGGACTTAGAAGCAACCCAGGCTGGGACCTCACCATGGCCTCAAGTATAAGAGCTAGGCACTCACAACACAACACTCCTCTCCACCCTTGAGTCTCCAGTTCCATCTGTCTTCATAATGCTCAGGCTGTTCCACTTCTTTTTATCTCGCATCTGACCACCACATATTCCATGTACTCATTCATTGTTATGGTTCCTGGTACAGGCTCCTCATGTGGCTAGCAGGCCCCTGGGTGGCAATCTCCATAGGTGCTGTGTGGTGTGATAGCAAGAAGGTATCTATGGCCCCCTGTGTGGTGCACTGGAGGGCAGGTCTATTGGTGGTGTCCTGCTCTGCAGATCTCTGTCTGCCTCCTCTTACACTGTGCTGCCTGAATTTGATTTGATTTTTATGAGTCTTAGGCATAAGACAGCTTTGGCCACCAAGCCAGACATCAAGCTAGGATGAATAGAGGACTGCCATCTGTTCTACCCCTGACTGATATGAACAACACCAACAACAAGGTGTCTCTTTTGACTTAAAAGCCTTTTTCCCTTGCCAAAATTTATGTGAAAACAGAAGAAAGAAATCTGGTGAACTTTAGAGTAAAACATTGTCCAATGAGGGAACATTTTAGGCAGTTTTCTTTTCCCTTCAAAATAGTGTGGAAGATCGGTTTACTTGTTTAAGGTGACATACATAAGTGATGATGCAGCTCACAACGAGCCTCCAGGGACCAGCTGCACCGTAATTAGATTGGCACCCTTCACAAAGTCGCTTTCTTGCTTGCTTGCTCTCTGAGTCTTTTAATTCTGTTAGCTTCTAAGTGGTTTAAACACACACACACACACATACACACACAGACACACATAGACACACACAGATACACACAGACACACACACATACACACACACATTAAAAACTTCCTCATTCTGTGAGCCTTGTAATTTAAGATGCATGAAAATTACCACTTTCTTTCCCTTATTTTGTTTTATTTTTTTCCAAGCCACTGACTTTCCTTTGCTTAAATTGATAGTGTTTACAACCCTCTCTATTGCAGATTCCAACATGTGGATCAATTATTTTGAGTCTGCAATAATGTGTATCCTTTTTGCTTCTGAAGATAGAGCTCACTCTGAGTGATGCTTTTCAGGCAATGCTAACGGGTGACAGATAGAGAACTACTTTATACACAAGGAACAGCTGATATCTATGAAAGAAAAGCAAGTAACCCCCTAAGTAGGACGAATGTTAGCCACATGGATTCAAAAGGAAGCTAAATTACGTAGAGAAATAGTTACATTCATGTGTCTCTGTCTTACTTTAATTGTTCTCTTTATGTGCAAAGTGGCCATAGGGAACACCACTCTAGGGAGTAACCAAGTTTTTCCACCTGCTCTTGATGTTACTTAACAGAATTTGTCACTGATACACTTGAGTGAGAATGTGTGCTGTGGCTTGTGAGCAAATCCATATGCATGATTCACCAGCTGAAAGAGAGCTTCATGGGATCCGTGAGGCTTGCAGCTTTTATTCATGTTACCTTATGCATTGGGTTGACAATCATTAATATCCATTGGGCTATCTCAAAAGGTGAAAGGTTTGTTTATGTGTAGAGATAAATACATGGGTTGTAAGCATCGGTCACAGGACCTCATTTGCTGTTTTAGGGGAAAATACAGTAGAAATGACTAAAGCATCACAATCTTCTAGTAGCCAGTTTTTGACCCCATGCTTCACACATGTCGGTATATAAATACACAGCTGCTTGGCACAGAGCCTAGCTGTGTCAGCCTTCTTTTGGAGTGCCAGACTATGATGTTACAAACAGGGCCTTATAAGCCACAAGGATACATTTTTTTTCACACTCATGGAAGCTCAATATCTAAGACTAGGGTATGAGGTTTAATGTGATATGGTGAGGGTCTTCTGGATTGTAAACTGTCAACTTTGTATCATATGACAGAAAGAGGCACAGAGAGCTCTCCAGTGTCCTTGTAAAGGCACTAATCCCATCCATAAGATTTCACTTTCCTGATTGCAATCCATTCTAAAGGCTCCATCTCATAATGCTGTTACATAAAAGGCTGCATTACCCACACATGCTTTTGGAAGCCGCAAAAACATCCCGTCCTATAGATCCTCAGACCTGGCTCCTGCCCTCCTGCTTCAAATGCAGCTTTTTGATAATATCCACAGAGGAGGCATCTGCACACTAAGATTTGAGAATTGCTTTGGGAGAACTTTGCAAATTTATCTTAAGGTTTATTAACTAATTTAAGAGCCCAGATTTATCTCTAGAGTGAAGGCAAATCAGGTATATTCTTTAGAGTTTGCCATGGCATGTGAGATTCATAGATTCCAATGACTATTCTCATTATACAAAATGACCCCCAGTTGTTAAAAAGAGACTGCTTCCTCTGTATTCCAACCCCATTCTTGTATAAATTTGGGAAGTGAATATAAACTCATGTAGGAGACTAACCTCTTACTTTAAAGTTTTGGTATAAGCAAACATCATAGGGAAATGATTAGCCCTGGATGAAGGCACAGAGAAAAGCATGACAGAAGCACAGTGCGAATAAGAAGAGAAAGGAGGTGCATTCTTTTGTTCTGGACAAAATAAATGTCATTAGATAAGATCTTCCATCATGAGATTTAAGTCTTATGAATGGGATTAGTGCCTTTACAAGACCCTCTAGAGAGCTCTCTGTGCCTCTTCCTGCCATATGACAAGGGATTGACAATTTACAACCCAGAAGAAGACCTTCACCATAATATATTAAAGCCTCAGACCTTAGTATTAGACATTCAGCTTCCACAAGTGTGAAATATTAATTGGCAGAATAGATGCTGCTCTAAGTAACAGCTTCCATGAGTCACTGGGGCCTGTGAGAATATAGGCTGGGATAGCCTGTGCTCTCCCAATGATGAAAGTGAGTTATGTCTCCTTTGTTTCTTTCATCTCTAAAGACCAGAACACATTTTTCCATCCTCTATATGAGTTGAATATCATTAGTTTCCTTATAGTGCTTAGTAATTTATGAAATGAAAACGCTCTGTGTCTTCCTCAAAGACTTTCCATTCCTTTAGATTTAATTAAGGCTTATTTTAAGTCACTGTTTTTATATGTTGTAGGAGTTGATGCACTAAGGCTGAAAAACAACTGGCATCCCCATCTTCAGATGTAACCACTGCCACATTAGATATGAGCAATAAAAGGTAAAGTTAGAGATGAAATAAGGTGCTGGGGAGAGAAATGATAGGGCATTTAGAGAGGAAAGGAAAGGCCATGGTGTATTTGGTCCATGTTCTTAATGATTCCACACCTAATTAGCACTTGGTACGCCTGCCCTTACTTCTGATGGGGACAGTCATCAGCCCCCAGAGGTGCCTCTCTTGCAGCAGGTGAAGCTGACTCCCTCATTTTTGCTCTAGCTCTTCCTCCACATGATCTTTTTCTGAAGGAAGAAGGCAGTCCTCCCAACCCCAGTGTAGAAGGAGGGTCTCTTGACAAAGGTTTGCTGTACATTTTTATTCTAATTTGGATAGATTTCATGTTATCACGTAATGGAGGAAAGGAGAGCCAAAATGAGTAAAAATTTGAGCAGTCAGCAAACCCTTCGGTGCTCAGTTCTTAACATTTATGAGATGAAGCCATTTTCTGTATCCCCTCTGACCTGATACAGTGTCATGAATTTGGATTATATGTCAATTATCTGAATTTACTTCCCTGTGTGCTGTCCGTTGAATATGAATGTGATTCTTAATTTAAAACTTTTTTTATGCACACGAAGACTTCCCATAAGAGCTATGCTGTAACAACCATTGTGGGCTATTTCATACACACCAAACATCTTGTCTTTCCAAGGTCGGTTGTTGCACCCCATCACTGGAATTGAAGTAGGATGTATGGTTCTGGTTAATCAAATTTCATGCTCTGTTGCTTCCATCCTATGGCCTCTTTGCTAACTGATCAAGTTTTCAATTAAAATATTCCAGCTTTGTTTTTGTACTTTGTTAAGGTTTTTACTCCATTAGATGATTTCATGAGATATAAGCTGCTGCAAGTCTGTTAGTATCCCATTTGATGTGGCCATTGCAGGGCAGCTAGGAATTGAAAGAACACTATCTTGTTTCTTGTTGACATCATCCCGCTTTCTCATGGTGAATTGCTTTTTCTTGGACACTTTGGTGCATTCAGAATTAAAAATTCGGAACTATTTGTCCAGGGTTAGATTAATTCAATGCATTTGTCACCAGGTTGTTTGTTTCTAAGTCTTCCTTGTGCACTTTTCAGACGTCTTGCTCAGTAGCAATTAGGCAAATTAGAAAGAATAGCCTCTCAAGCAGCAAGAAAAAAATGGCTGTAGTTAAGAAATGGAAAATATGTGATGCTTGCTTTTAGGTAGGGTGCTTCTCTTTGAGGTCCTAATGAGCTTTAGAATTACTTGATTACCAACCCATTTTATTGTTTCTACAGATCAGTTAGTGCTAACACATCACATATATGCAGCTGCACATCTCACTGATTATTCCCATTTATACTTGATAAGGAAAGCTTCATCCCCAAAGCTGCAGTAAATCAATTTTGCCTTGAAATTCACTAATGAATAGTGGATTCAAATGCAGTAGTTATAGAAATCAATACTTATAAAAATGGAAAAGGTATTGACTAGATCCATATAAATGAAATTTGCTCATTGAAAAAAATAATCCTTAATTTGAAAATGAGGGAAAGCTGACAGTGTCAGCCCTGAGGGAGAAACTCAGACACTGTTTCATTGAGGACTTTGTAATGCATCACAGGCTGGATTAACAGTTTACTTTTTAGAGCTTTCAAAATTTGAAAGTCTCTGTTTATGATAATCTCCAAGGAAAGTGTGAGAAGACCCAGAAATATTCCCCTTCAAGAGGAAAACTTACTTGAACTTGTATTCCTGTATCTTAAATCCCCTGGTGTTGAGAGTGGACCTGTCATTTGCCAATCTGTCCAGAAGCATGCTGTTGATGTTGCAGCAGTAGGTTTAGGGGATCATGCTGTTTTACATTGAATGATAATTTTAGTTAATATGTATTCCTTTTTTTAGCTCCTTTAATTGACATGCCATGTGATGTTTAGCTTGTTTCATAAATCAAACTGTCAAAAATAAAATGTTTAATGGCAGATAGGACTAGAATGCATGACATATGTGTTGATAAGCATATTAAACCTCCATGGAAGTTTGAGAGGGAAAAGATCAACTTGTGAGGAATATTTGAACCACATTCACGTGCACAGTCAGCACTATGAGAATTGCAGTCCAGAGTGCACTTGGTGATATTTTCTGGAAAGGACATAGAACCTGTTTAAAAAAGAATCTGGGAAATTATTTTAGAACATCCCAGTATTTTCAGAAGACAATACATTGAAAAAATTAACATTTCCCCCAAGAGTATGACTTTCTATTTTATAAGAATAGTTTTAAGTCTGCAGAAATAAAACTCTTTAACTATTCTAGTGGTTGCTTTTCTTATAAAAATCAGTTTGTTTTAAAAATGTATGATGTGTTTTAGCTGATAAAATTGAAATCTACCATATCATAAATTCAAAACCAATTTTGTTGAAGAATACACATTTTCAGAGGGAGAGATATCTTTCCCAATATTCCATTATTTGTAAGGCAGGTGTTCTCACTCCCAGGGGTTAGTTGGATCACTTGGGAATATCGTATTTCTCAAGGCTCATATTACCAGACTTTCAGTATTACCTGGGAAATTATATTATGACAAGATCTCCCAAGTTCGCCACATTCCTTATCATTCAGATGAAGGTAACTCATATAAATCTTCTGCAGACAATTCTTATAAAGGCCCTCTAAATGTACAAGAAAACAAAAGTAAAAACAAACAATCAGAACCACATGGCTTTAATAGATCAAGATCCTAACCTCTGAGAAAGATTTTGAACTTTATTAATTTGAGATTTCATAACCACAGAGAACTCTCTTACTTATTATGGATTACATAGCCCAGACTGTTGAGTGCCTCTTTGTACAGCTCACTTCCTGGCTGAAGAAGATTGGCAGTTGAAGCATGCTTGTGTAGGGATACTTAGCTTTCTTCAGGGAAGTAATACTTGTTAACTTACCCATGCTTTAGTGATGGGTCCACACTCATGCATATAAAGACAACATTAATTGAACTCAAGGAGTTATGGAAATAGGACATGAAGTTTGGAGTGGGACACGACAGGAGTAAAAACAAATGAAAGATACATGAGAGTGTCTATTACCATGAAAAATTGTACATGTATAAGATTCTCAATGAATAGATGAAAAATATATGCACCATATTTGACTCTGTGAGTGAACATATATGTACAGATGTACCATTTCTGGGAATATGATAATGACTCATCATTACAGACTATAGACCTCATTTCCATGATTTTGACAACAGTATTTATTAGTGTAGCTTTTGCTAGTTAATCAGTGTCTTTATTTCTTAGTTTTCTTACGTATAAACTTAATACAAGTAAGGCTTTAACATGCACATAGCCCAACTGATGAGTTTATCATAATTAATCAGAAAAACTAGATGTTGCACAAATATGCTTTCCAGTCTACACAAGGACACATGAATGATGGTGAATAGTATTACTAACATTTGCAGAGTCTTTTATATTTAACTTTTAAATTTTCTGTATATGGATATTCTGTGTCAATGCACATCTATACCTAACCTGTGCTTAGTACCTATAGAGGTCAGAAAGAACACCTGAAAGTCAAGTTCCAGATAGTAGTGAAACACCATGTGGATGATGGAAATCAAATCTTGGTCCTTTGAAAGAGCAGCAAGTACTCTTAAGCACAGAGCCCCAGTGTTTTATAAAACAATGCCATGAACTCATTTGGTGACACAATATAAAATGATCCCCATTTTATAGAAGAGGAGTCAGTGCTCACTGGAGATCATAGATAACTACTCAACAAAATTGTAACATAGCACATTATGATTCCAAAGCCTCTGTCTTTCTACTGCATACATATACCTATGTGTGTAGTGGTAGTGGGGCAATGAATCTTGCAAATTTGGCTAACTTCCTGAACCTTGTCAGTTTCCATTTTCTTAACATCCTGAGTCTCATTAGCTCCTTTTTCCCTTCAAGAAGATTTGTCTTACTTCAAAGGAAAAATACATGGAAAGGGTTCACTAGTCACTGCAGGCCCTGCCTATCACACACTCTCACATGCATATTTTGGAAGAGAAATACCAAAGGTCACCAATGTCAGATTTCCTTACCATGTCCAGAAAAAGATAAAGGTAGAAGCTAGGGCATCTGTACAAGCTCCAGTGATGGAGTGTATCAATGGTGTCTGAGTAGTTCTTAGGGATGTTGTGCCTACTTCTTGTAGCCACCTTATATACAGTTGAGAGATGTATCAGAGCCTGGAGAGCTGTTCTTTAAGCTCATTTTATTCTTCATGGATTCTGTAATAGGCAGGATTTACAGTTCTTTTGGCAAGGAAGTGCAGCACCATGACTGAGTTTTAGCAAGAATAAGGTAATTAAGTCTTCTACACAGCTCTCAGGAATAAATAACCGCTCCCTCACCATCCTTCAGTTATTTGCTACTTCAGCCACAATAGAATCAACACAACCAAAGATGACCTAGGAAGTTGTGGGTTTTCAGTGAAAATCCTACATGAAAGATACTTTGATATCTAAATGTGTGATTGACTGACAGTTTTCCAGACCTGGAAACCAATCATTTTTCCCACTAATTAATTAACTTTACATCCTGATCACAGACTCCCTTCCTCACAGTCCCCTCTCATTTTATCCCTCCGCCACCCCTTCCCTTCTACTCTGAGAAGGGGGAAACCCCTCCCCTGGATACCAAAGCACCCTAGCCATCAGGTCAATGAAGGACTAGGTGCACCATCTCCCACTGGAGACAGACAAGGCAGCCCAGCTAGGAGAACAGGATTCACAGTCAGGCAACAGAGTCAGGTACAATCTCTGCTCTAGTTGCTAGGGAACCCTCATGAAGACCAAGCTGCACTTCTGCTATGTATGTGCAGAGTTCAAGAAAACCAATTGTTTTGAACATTATGTGAGAAATAAAAGTAGCCCTACTGGCCTTTATAAATGTAGAAGAAATATAGTAGATAGTACATTTAATTAAAATTTGTCACATATCTGAAGCAACATTTGAACCAAACAATTATATCCCATAATTCAAAGGAAACACAGACATGTAAGATCATGGATTAATTATCCTTTCTAGTTTCACTTTCTAGTTTAATTGAAAATATTTACGTAGTTATTGATACAAATCATCCTAAGTTCTGAAAATTCTGGATAATAGATTGATGCTGACCTGTCAGTCAGTTATTAAGGGAAACTGACACATATAAGGTTTATAAGCTTCCCTTAGCCCAGAGTAATATTCTAATGTGGGCCTGAAACAGTTTCTTAAATAATAATTCAGAAGGTGGTGTTTTTGTTTTTCTTTGTTTCTATATTGTTAAGGTATTGCCTGCAATCCCTGGTGTAGAAATCTGGAACTAATTAAATAGGTAAGAGAATGGAAGGCTCATGTTAGGAGCTTTGGAGTCAAATATTAGATTTCAGAGCAAAGACTTGAGAGGTCCTGACAACAACAATAAATTCAGTTTACTAAAAACAAACTTTTGTCAGTCAGCTTTTATTATCTGCCCAGATATATCATAGCTCTGCTTTTCCCCCAAAGCCTCTTAAAGACTTTAGATTCATTTCTAGACCACATAATATCTTGTGAATTGGATTTGTGTGTTTCACTTTTTTTTTTTTTTACGGTCATGAATTACCTATATGCCAATTGCTGACCCATGCCTTGGAGATATTGAGGTTGAAATGGTGTAATGAGGCAGGTTAGTCTAGACAATTTTGGGAAAACAGATATCACATATGCATAGACACGCTGTTGAGGCACAACTGTAGTCCTGTTATTAACAGCATCATGCATGAAATATATGTTGGTCAAATTGATTTTCATATCTAGGTGATTTTCCTGTCATGACTATGCTGGTCTTCTCAAACATACACACACCTACATCAAATACTTTCTCCTTTTTATATTCTTTTCTAGCTTGTTTCCTCATACTATGTTTGATGTGGCTTATTGCTAAAAAAGAAGGAAAATAACATTTGCCATGCAAGATCTTTCTTGTGCTGTTTTGATGAAATATTACAATGATGAAATCAGTAAGATTCAGCATCCTTGTATGTGGCAAATGAGAAATCTCAAAGAGCAAAACATCTGGCTGGCAGCTTTGGGCAGAGTGGGGCAGTACAGGGATCTAAGTGACTTGGACAATGAAGGAGAGGGAGGTAAAAGCATTTAAGTAAGGGAAGCCGCTCTCTGAACTTAAACATGTCCTACGGGTTTGCAGAGTAGTCAGAATCCTGCTGAGGAACAAGACTTAATGGAGCGAAGGAAGGCAGTCCCAGTTTGAGAATTGCTTTTCTATATTTATGTCACTATATATTCTCCCTGCTGCTGCTCCCTCCGTAGCTCGCTTGTCTGCCCCTAGCTAATAGCTACTACGGTGAGAATGTGTGCCATGTCTAGCAGTGCTCAGAGTGCTTCACTTAGCATCATTCCACTTAATACTTACAAAAACCCCATTGGGAAGGTGCCACTTTTGTCTTCATTTTCTCAAAAGGAAAACTAAATGAAGATGGGTCTAATTGCACATTTAATAAATGATGTGACAACTTGACTTTTGTGGCCTGCCTCTCAATAATTGTGCTTCCTGACTATCAGTCTCTCTTTCCCCTTATATCATTGATTGGAATTGAGTTACTTATCAACTCACCAATCTATCTGAATAGCTTTAGGTTTTTTTTCATTCTAGAAGTATTTTATCTACTTTTAGAAAATGCACAATAGCAAAAAGAGGACACAAAAATTACAGATAAGTGTCCAATAGTAGACCTTGCTACTTTCTTTCTATGTGCAATACTCATGGGCATGCAGTACATAATCATTGGGCATGTCTTTATGCTCTCTTGTGGATACACTATATCCTTAGGTGTAGGAGCTTAGATGAAAGCTTCAAATTGCATACATTCAAGCTGATTCACTTGAAGATTGTTTATGGAATGAGTTCGGAATAACATTGAAGTATGAAAGATGCATCAGTAGCTACAGTACCTGCCCAGTAAAACTGGAAAATTGTTCCCCAAACAGACAAGTCAACATTCAATTTATATACTAGTAAAATCTGTTCTGCTTTAATTTTGTTTATTGTGTGCCCACAATTTCTTGTATTTTTAGACTTTATTCTTCTCTCTACTGTTTTGTTTTTGTCACTATTAAATAAATCTCTCCTCTTTCTTCTGCTCTTCACTGCTTCTTCTTTATGGTGACCTCTTTATGCCTCAAAATATCAGAGCAGTCTTCCTTGGTATATATCTTCTCCTGTCTTTCCTCTGGCATGACTCTTGTTTAAGTGTCATATGTTGAAATCCTCCAATACATGGCCAAACTTACTACTTAAAGCACCATCTAAACCAGGGCAGAAATACCCAGTGTATGGAGCTTTCATGTGTAGTGCAAAATATTACCTTAGATTGACTCAGATAGTCTTATTTATATGTGAGGATCCTGTATAATAACTAGTAGTGTAACTTTATAAAATATTTATCAAAGCTTTTCAGCATAGATGACGTATCATGTGGTTTTTTTGTCCATAGGCTATCAGTTGCCCAGTAATGATTGGTTGTAATTTAGTGAAAATATGTCTGCAAAATAATAAATGAAACTATTGTATTGATGTCTGAATAAGATTGACAACAGGAGGCGAAAGCATTTTAAACTACATTTGAAAAGCATGAGTAAAAGAGCAAAATTAGCTGTAAGTTGTAAAGAGCATTGCAGCTGTGTCTGGAAATGCACCTGCTTTTCATGCATTCTAGCATCTTTTCAAAAGGAGCAAGGACCAGATAAAAATTCATCTCAATGATGCTTGAAAGCTGATGTCCTATGAGTTATGTTTTACTATGCATACATTAAAGAAGGACCAAATAATGAGAATGGAATTAAAATGTGGCAAATACATGATTTTAAAAGTGTTCTTTAAAATACCCAAATCAGGGAAGAAATCCAGAACAAGAAAATGTAATGAAAATATAAACACAATATATATATATCTTTATATCTATATCTATATATATATTGGAATAGTGCCAAAATAGCACTTAGGGAAAAATTTATCACTCAAAATCCCTCCAATTGGGAGAACAAAAGAAAAAAAAATAAAACAATTAGCTATGCCTCTATCCAAAGTCATAAAGTAAAGAAAAGAACCTTCCAAAGGAAGGTAGGAAAAAAAGTAACCGCTAAAATATAAAAATGAAAATTATGGAAATAAAAATCAAAATGAAATGTGATGCATAATAAAGCAAAGATTAAACACTTATGTCTAAATTCAGAAGCTGTAAATGGTGTATAAAACTACCAACACTTATTAGAAGAATACTGAAATCAATGTAGAGGCAAATCACAAAGATATAGAGATACTATTCTAAATGCGTCTGAGTTCTCACTGCTCATCTTTCTTTTAATACTGTCTCAGCAAAGGCATAAACAGAATTTCAGGATTTTCTTCATAATGTGTTGAAAAATTTTAAGAATATATCTGGGAACCAAAAAAGGTAAAGAGCCTGAAAAGAATTCGCTAAAAGAGAAATGGAAGTTGTTAGCAGATTTGCACAAAGATCCGAAGTATAAAGAAAAGTTTTATTTATTTTTTTTTGGAAAGTAAATTGGTGCATATATATTAGTAATAATAAACTTTTAAGCTTAGAAATTATGTCCATAAAATAAGGAAGGAAGGTCTACCAGTAAAAAGATTGAAATACCCGTTTCATAAATAAAAGGAGACAAGTGTGAATATGAAAAATGGTCACCGTGTGTAGTCCATATTTGGAATCCTCCTTTCGATGAAAAGGGTTCCAGATGAGGTTTAAGCGAAAGCAAAAAACCAAAACAAAATTTTATAAAGTGTTCACTTAGCACAGAGAAAATTCTGAACAAAATAGAAAATAATTCAATATAAAAATGAGTTTTTCACTCCAACAGCCGTTCATTTAACATCTAATACTTAAAATCATGTTATCATTGGCCACACTTGTTTGCACACCTGTCTGCCAACTCACTGTGGTAAAGAATTAGAAAATGGGAATTAAACCACTTTATACCAATAGAAATTGTCTACCTAAAGTTCAGTGTAATCCTTAATGTAAGTGAGCATTTGAAAACAACAACAACAACAACAACAACAACAAACATTCATTTGGATCAAAAGTATAAATTCTCCAAATCCTTTTACAATTTTAGACTTTCACTATAATCTATATTAATTTTTTTAAAACACGGAATGTATAATTAGGAACAAGGAATCACCCACTATGACATCATAAGTAACTGCTATTAGTATTTTATGTGTATACTTCTAAAATTCTACTCTAAATACACTTTACCAAAACCAATAATGTATTATGTTATCTGTCGTCATGGTACAGTATACATTCTTTTTCTTGTCTCAGTAATAAATTTCCCAATTTTACTTTCTATTTGCTTAATCTAGTGCACTCTACAGAGCCACTGGAGTGCACTAGACATTTGATTCATTCCTCCTCCCGTTTCCCAGAGGCGCCTTCAACTTTCCCCCATTATTCTCAGCAATTTATCCAGTGAATAATAATTACATTATTTGATATCCCAAGGGCTTGCCCACAGTGGTAAGCATATAGATAAGGGGCCTTTTCCCATGAAGTCTACATAAGATAGCTGTGCCAATCACTTGCACTCTTTGGCTATAATGGTTTGATGCATACCAACACACAGTCTCCGTTCCCTTTAGCGGTGGTATGCTTCCTGAACGGAACACTGTAGCCCTGCCCCATCCACTGCCCTGGGCTGAGTTGTAAAAGAGTTTCCTGGACTCCCTGTAAAATCATCGGTCCTTTTAGCCCAGCTGAGGTCTGGAATGTGGAATTTGGATTTCTTTCTACTTTCAGGAACAGGTTAAGATCAAATTCACCGTGATTTGGTATTTTCTTTAAAGTAAGTTAAATTTGAATTGTGGCAGGAATTGGATTAGATTCCTAATTTTATTTCTCTACACTTAAAAATGCATTGTTTTGCAGGTTGCAACCCCAAAGGAAGAATAGTATCGATTAACTGGACCCCTCAGAGCTCCCAAGGACCAAACCACCAACCAAAGAGTATCCGTGGGCCGGTATGCGGCTCCCGCTACTTATGTAGCAGAAGACTGCCTTATCTGGCATCAGTGGGAGGTGGGGGCGCTTAGTCCTGTGGAGGCTTGATACCCCTGAGAAGGGGGATGCTAGAGCAATGAGGTAGGAGTGGGTGGGAGGGTGGGAGAACACCCTTTTAGAGGCAAAGGGGAGGGGGCTGGAGTGAGGGGTTCGTGGAGGGGAGACCAGGAAGAGGGACATTTGAAATATAAACAAACAAAATGATTAATACATTTTAAAAGAGGGAAGACTGCATTTCTCTTGGCTTAATTTGGTCCCTCAAATCTCTTCCTTCTGCTGTATAATCCTTGCTGTACTGCGCATAAGCTTACCTATATCCCCAGTCACCCTTCATCCATGTTAAAATCCTAATGTCTTTATAGGAAACCTCTGCCAGCCCCTTCCATGCAGCCCTCTTTTCTTGTCACTGTTATCTTAAGGTTAGATGAAGAATGATACTTAGCACTGTCATGGCTACATTTGCATTACAGCTTGAGTTACCTCCCCTAGGCATGGATTCGAACTGCTCATGTGTGTAGTTTATAAGTTTCTTGAAGAATTATATTTTCTGTGTCCAGTTTTAATATATCAAGTACTGTTATGTTGTATGTAAGACTCTATTCTTACTTTTATTCTGCAATTATCGACTGTATTAAACTTCTTTGTGTGGCTATGAGCTTCGTAATTATATTCATTAGATGAAACGGATACATTTTGCTCTGTGTTCCTGTTGTATATCCCTCCAGTGGGCATATTTCCATGTTATACCAATTTTCTACCAATAATAAATGCTATGGTGGCTTATTGGCTGCAAAACAAAAACCCCCAAAATTGCAATGTACTTCCTTGTATAAATAACCCCTTCAGATTTTTTCATTTGAAATAACAGATCTTTATTATCAAAAAGAATTAGATGAAGTGAAACAGATCACTGCAAACAGAGCTCCTGTTATATCTTGTTTGTATCAAAAGACATATCCTTGTCATCTCCAGCCTCCATGACCCTTGATTGCCTTGTACAATGGAGTATCTCTTAAAGATATTAGTTGCCTTTTCTTACCATGTATGTGCCTCTACTATATAGTTTTCCATTTATTACCATCATGGATCTTCAAAGTGTTTTTTTTTTTTTTGTAGTTTTAATTCTAATAATTTCAAAGCAATTATATTTAGCTGGGAGGACATCGGCATAGAGAGAGATAAGAGAAGAATTTTTTTCTAAAACATAAACAGATATATTTTTTAAAGTTGGACAGTTTATACTCATTTTTAAAAGTTGGTGGAAAACAATCAAGGAAAAAATGATTCCCAAGAAACTGGTTCCAGAGGCAGCAAGACTAACAAACTGGCCAGTTGACTTTCTTGAAATCTCTGAGACCATATACCAGTGGGAAGAAAAAGAGGCAGATACTAGAAACATCCTTACTTAATGCAGACAGAACTCATGTTTTTAGGAGGGAGGGCAGCTAGAGCAGACAGTAAAAGCCCTATTCCAACATGTGGAGAGAGTGCTGAAGTCAGGGACCCCTGTGGTTGGATTAGGGGAAAGCTGGAAGAAGCCAAGGAGGACAGCAACCCTGTAGGAGGACCAGCAGTCTCAATGAACCTGGACCCCTGAGATCTCTCAGACACTGAGGCAGCATAGAACCCCCAACACATATACAGTAGAGGACTGCCTAGTTTGTCCTCATTGAGAGAAGATGCACCCAAACCTTGAGAGACTTGAGGCCCCAGGGAGTGGGGAGGCCTGGCAGGGTGGGTTGGGATGGGGACATCCTCTTGGAGACAGAGGTAGGGAGGAGGAATGGGATGGGGAACTCTCGAAGGGTGGACCAGGAGGGGATAACGTCTGGACTGTAAAAGAAATATTAAAAAGATCTTTACCAATCCTACGTCCGATAGAGGGCTAATATCCAATGTATACAAAGAACTCAAGAAGCTAGACTACAGAGATACAAATAACCCTATCAAAAAATGGGGAACAGAGCTAAACAGAGAATTCTCAACTGAGGAAACTCGAATGGCTGAGAAGCACCTAAAGAAATGTTCAACATCCTTAGTCATCAGGGAAATGTAAATCAAAACAACCCTGAGATTCCACCTCACACCAGTCAGAATGGCTAAGATCAAAAACTCAGGTGGCAGCAGATGTTGGCGAGGATGTGGAGAAAGAGGAACACTCCTCCATTGCTGGTGGGAATGCAAGTTGATACAACTTCTCTGGAAATCAGTTTGGCAGACCCTCAGAAAAGTGAACATAATTCTACCTGAGGTCCCAGCTATTCCACTCCTGGGCATATACCCAGAAGATGCTCCAACATGTAATAAAGGCACATGCTCCACTATGTTCGTAGCAGCCATATTTATAATAGCCAGAAGCTGGAAACAACCCAGATGTCCCTCCACAGAGTAATGGATACAGAAAATGTGGTACATTTACACAATGGAATACTACTCAGCAATTAAAAACAATGACCTCATGAACTTCGCAGACAAATGGGTGGATCTTGAAAATATCATCCTGAGCAAGGTAATGCAGTCACAAAATATGAACATTATATGTACTCACTGTTAAGTGGTTATTAGCCCAAAATTTCGAAATACCCAAGAGTCACTTCACAGCAACCATAGGGCGGAGTGTGAGGTCCCAGATAGAGGACTTGGGGAAGGGACTGAAGGAGCTGAGAGAGTTTGCATCTCCAGAAAGGCGGCAACAGTGGCAACTAGCCTGACACCACCCCCCCCGATACTCCTGAAGACTGATCCACCAACCAAGGAATACACATGGAGTGACCCATGGTGCTGGCCACATATGGGGCAGAGGAGGGTCTTGTTAGACATCAGGGGGAGGAGAGGCCCTTGGGCCTGAGGATATTAGATCCCCCAGTATAGGAGAATGCCAAGGAGGGAAGACAAGAGTGGGTGGGTGGGTGGTTGGGGAAATACCCCCATAGAGGCAGGGGAGGGGGGAGGGAATAGAGAGGTTCCAAAGAGGAGATCTGGAAAGGGGAAAACATTTGAAATGTAAATAAAGTAAAAAATATATATAAAAAAATTAAACATAAATGAAAAAGAGAGTAATAGGTGACATTATTCTCATAAAATGAGAATCAGGTGTATAGGGCCAAATTTTAAAGTAATTAAAGATATCAAGTTAAAGTACAAAACAAGTTGACTTGAGCCACTATAATCTGTATTTATCTTTTGAATGCTAACATTATTTTAATGTGAACATTTTCTCCTATGTTTTTGTTTCAATTTTGAGCCTTCCTTTGTGATTGTGACCCTCTCCTCATTATGTATGATATTTTCCTGTTGCAACTTGATTGCTTGTCAGATGTGCTCACTTTACACATTTTTTTTTTTTTGCATCTGGATAGCTTTGTTACAGTATTTTCTATATTTCTATAGTTATGCTGGAACTTTGTTATGGGGTGTGGCATTTCTACTTGGATTCAGGTTTCTTTGCTTTCTATTCTCTGGTTCTTTGCAATTGGAATATTTCTTTTCTGTGGAGCTCATACTGAGATGAGCTAGTGGAGACCGACTATCCTCTGTCCTGAGTGAGAACTATACTCTGTTTATTCCAGAACATGTTTCTCCTTAATTTATGTCACTCCTTCATTGCACAACTAACTGGCACTCTGCTGTGCAACTGATGTTAACCCCTCTTTCGAAACTTAAGAATTTCTTCAGACTATAAATAAGGTGGAGTTGACAAACTGAAAAATTAAAAATACCCTTCTCTTCCCAAGGACAGCTGCTACCAGAGGGCTGAATTACAGCCTCTATGGGAAAAGATCTCTATGCAGCTACCTAATTGATATCTCTTTGCAAGTTTGCATTTCTTATCATTGCTAAATTAAAAAAATATATTAAAATATCATCTCAGGAAAGAGACTTTCTGGTTAGTTCAAGTTCTAGGGACTCTGGGTCTTAAGTGCATTCTTTCTTCAGCAGTAGAGACTAACCTTTCACCTTGGAGGCAAGTGGCAACCAAGGAAAATAGCAATAGTGTGTAATCTTTTGAGAGTCTCTTGGAAAATCCTGTACAATAACTCAAAAGAAAGCTTCTCATGCCTGGTGTTAGGGTATGGAAAATCCTGTCTTGACAGCTGGGAGGAGAAAGCCCCTCTCTTCTCCTCCTCCCCTCCCCCATCCAGGTCTCTCCCTCTATCCACCTCAGATATCTATTTTATTTCCCCTTCTGAAAAAGACTCATCCATCTTCCCTTGGACCTTCCTTGTTATTTTGCATCTTTGGGTCAGTGGATTGTAGCACAGCTATACCGTACTTTACAGCTAATATCCACTTACAAGTGTACACAAACCATGGCTGAGTAAAGATAGTGGTCTGAAGAAAAACCCCAAAGCACTGGCTAGTAGTGCATGGTCTTTTACTGCTGCCCTGTACCCATTCTTATTTCACAGACTTTGTTTCAAGCATTAGTTGATGTCAGAACAAGGAAGTGCTTTCTGGTTTCCTTTGCAAACTGGACTTTTTATACTTTAATCTCAGTGTAGCTTTCTTAGGTTGTATTCTCATATCACAATGTGAAGAACCAAGAATTTTCTGATGTCAATAATGAACAACTTTACCATATATAGATAGAAAGAAAGAATATTAGATCTAAATCATGTAGAAAAGGAATAATGATGATAAGATAGATTAGTCTAATTGAAAACAGATGCCTCATAGAAGAAAATCAATAAAGCAAAGCTACTTTATTGAAATTTCAATCACATATATGAAATCTTCAGCTAGCATCAGGAAACATTCTCTGTAAAGGGCCAAATGTTTTATATTTTAAGATTTACTGGCAGAGACCCTCTAATGTATTCTTTGGATGTAATGTAAAAGAAGCATAGGACTTTTTGAAATGATTCTACACAGACATGTCCCAATAAAGCGTTCTTTTCCACCATTGACATTTAAATTTCACATAATTTTGATGTGGAATAGTAATACAGATATTTTGTTCAAATATTTAAAACAACAAGAAGTATTTTTAATAGGTGAGTTACAGGAAGACTGGCCGTAGAGAATACACATGTAATATGGTTTGTCTTTACATATGAAGGTACATAAAAAAATGACAGATAAAAATAATTACAAAACTAACAATAGAAGAAATAAAAATTGTAAAAGCTAAATTATTCTATCAATTATGGAAACTGTACTGAATAAATTCTAAAAAACTGAGAAAGAATAGCATCCCCATATAGATTGTTGCAGAAATAAGGAGGAAATTAATATTGCATTTTATTTTTTTCTTATAAGATCTGTGTTTTGGGGATTTGTATGCAAAGTTATTTTAAGAAGAGAAATAATAAATCATTATGTCTCATGAGCATAGATATGAAAATGCTAACAAAAAATTTTATATTAAACCTATATAAAGATATACATAATTTAATGTATACTTTTAAATATGCATACACATTCACACATACAGATACACAAACACACACATTTAATAAGCGCTTTTAGAAACAAAAGTTTTGATTACCTGGGCATAGCAACTCTACACTTTCTGGAGCAGACTAACTTTTTTTTTCTCCACCTTGACTGAGTAAGCTAGTCACAGGTCTCACAATTTTAAGAACCTAGCAATTTTAATATGCCAGTGTACATAAATAAAAGACACATAGTTTGAGGAAGAAGAAATAAAAATCAAAACCTCGGCCAGTTATTGGTGACTATTAAATTTATATGGGAATGGAAGTGAAATAATAAACTATTTGTGCAGAAATCATCATATGAGGCTTAAGGCTTTTATTAGGGCAATAATAATAAAAAACCAAATGTTCTATTACTGATAGAATACATACTGATGATTTAAACAGTCTAGTCAAGAAATAGACTTCACAAGTAAGTAACCCTACAAGTATATGCATATGAGGAATGTATGGTCTGTGCTGACGAGATATTATTTATGTGTTTAGGAATGAACACACATATATAAACATTGATATATATATATATATTATAATTATATATTTATTTATAAGTTATAATTATATATGTTATACATCAATGGCATAATTGTTTATATGTACATGTATGTAATATGTAATATTGCAACATATAACATATGTTGTAATATATAATATTGTATATACAATGTATACATATACATATATGTATATATGTTAACACATATATGGAAACTATCAAAGAAAAAGAGGCCATGATTTGAAATACAGTAAGAGGAGTCCATGAAAGGAGTTGAAAGGAAGAAAGAGAAGGGAGTAAATAAAACAAGTACAATATAATCTCAGAAAACTGCTATTTTGAAACATTAATTACATTCCTTATTCCTCTGTACAAGTGAAGGTAATGTGGCCCCTCGCTATGGAAGCGACGAGAGTTTTCCCCAAGGTTTTTGCAGTATCTTCTATTTCCATCTTAAACATGAGAATTTTCTCTGCCTCACTAGTTTCTCCATCTCCTCACCTGCCTTACGATTATTGGTAATTTTAATTATAGCAATGCTAATGTGTAAATAATGTCATTTCGTTTTAATTTGCATTTTACTAATGATTAGTGACAGTAAGCATCCTTTTGTCTATTCTTCAACCATCTAAACTTTGTGAAATGCTTGAAAGTTTTGCCCCTTTGCAAGAAGCTGCTTTCTCATCAGGAAAAGCCAAGGTTTTATTTAATAAAACTGTGATTTATCAATTTATCTTCTTTGGATTGTGTGTTTTGTTTTTCTTTCTGTGAAATGCCACTTCACTTGTATGCTTGCCACTTCAAAACTTTTATTGATGCTAAATTTTTGGAGGATATATATATATATATGCCTTATATACCTTCTATACTGTGTTAGTCAGGATTTCTATTCTTGCACAAACATCATGACCAAGAAGCAATTGGGGAGGAGAGGGTTTATTCAGCTTACACTTCCATATTGCTGTTCATCACTAAAGGAAGCCAGGACTGGAACTCAAGCAGGGCAGGAAGCAGGAGCTGATGTAGAGGACATGGAGGGATGTTACTTACTGGCTTGCTTACTCTGGCTTGCTCAGCTTACTTTCTTATAGAGCCCAAGACTACCAGCCCACAGATGGTACCACTCACAAGGGGTCCTCTGCCCTTAATCACTAACTGAGAAAATGCCTTCTAGCTGGATCTCATGGAGGCATTTCCTCACCTGAAACTCCTTCTCTGTGATACCTCCAGCTTGTGTCAAGTTGACACAAAACCAGCCAGTACATATACCTAATATACCTTATATACCTTTTTTACCTTACAAATGTTTTGTTAGTGTGTGCATAACAACAAAAAAATAAATGTGGCCATGCATGAAATTACACTCTTAATACCAGTTTTAGAGTAAGTTTTATTCAAACCAGTCCCAAAGCAAATGCTATTCAAATATCTATCATAACTATAAAGGATATTGAAAATGGAAGTGTTTAAAAATAGTGAACAATACAGCATCAAGACAGTACCAGGCACAAATACACCATATGTAAATGCGCAAAATAACATTCTCCCTGAAAGAAACCAGGCAGAAAATGTACACATAAAAGAATTTGATCTATATGAAGTTCTATAAAATGCAAACTGATCTTTATTGGTCGAAATAAAAGTATTGCTTTTCTGGGATTCTAAGAGAGGGAGGAAATGAATTTTAGAGGAAAAAGTCATGGGAGGTTCTGTTTCTTGGTGTGGCAATGACTTTACTAACCACATATACCTGTGAAGAGACAGAATTGAACAACCTGAATGAATTCAAATGATACTTTATTAATTACTGCTCTAACTGTAAAGAACATTTGGAAAGAAGTCTAATATAGGGAGCATAACACACGATGGTCTGTTTCTCTCCACGTTTGAACAGTATTTAAGTATTAGAATTTTCTGGGAGAGTTTTATTCTTTCATAAGCTTAAATAAATATATAATTACCAATAAATATATACAGGAAAAAGTTATATCTCATCATTCATAGAAATTATTCGAAGCTTATTATAATAATAAATGTAAATGACATGAATGCTCACTAGAAAAAATTAAACGTCTAACTTTAATGAAATACTCCGAACTTCAAGTTCAAGTGATACATAGTATCAAGTATACATTATTTAATAAAAAATTAAAATGTAACATATTTTTTCTTTTCTACTTTGTAGAATTAATGCATTGTTATTTTCATAGATGAAAACATTTAAAACTGGTTAACTTCTGCCTATGTTGGTTCTTTTTAGAGATTTCTAATTATAGTATGTGAGTTGCTACCATCTTCTTAGAAAGTAACTCTGAAAGAAACGTATTGACAAAACTCAAATCTAATAGTATACATCTTTTTCTGAAGTGATTTTTTATAGATATCTACAAGTATGAATCTTTTGAGGACAAGTGTTCAAAGCTATTCATGGTATCACTACTTTTCACGTTAATATCATTGAGGGCAAATCCAGTGTTTAAAACTCAATCTTATTGTGCACACAAATTCAACTGTGGCTAATATAGTACAGTCTTGTTATAGAATATTAAATGTGATGAAAATATGAGGTGGTTCTGTATATGTGTGGTGACTTTGTGTATATGTGTGCATGTCTGCCTATATGGTGATCTTCTGTATATGTGTTTATGTCGATGAGTATGTGTGTGGTAACTGATTTTCATTATTCATACATTCTATAAATTTTCCTAATTGACAAAATTTATTTGTATCCCTCAAAGAATCCTTTAAGCACTATTGTATTGTTTCTAGAAATAAATTTCTACAAAGTTGGAGAATATTTTAAATATATAATGTCCATATTACTAGATATTTCAAAGTCATAATTTAGGTTTTTAGTCTCAACTTTCATATTGTGAACTACTATCCATTTGAAGTCTGTTTAAACCAAACTTTACCCATTTTTTTCTTGTTGTTGTTGTTCTTCTAATGATTTATAGTTGAAAATGGATGGCAAAACTACATATGTAGTCTTGTGTTCCTAGGCACAAGACTGCTATGTACCTGGTGGAGAAATGCTTCAAATAGAGAAGTACGTAAATGGGGTTTTATTGGCTGATGAAAATGACTAGTGGCTTACATGATCTAACCTTGTAGTTTGATATGGGCAGTGACATAGTACTCATTCATTCAGAATCTCAAATTACTTTATAGGAAATATCATAATGGATAAGCATGGATAGACACAGATTACAATACTGTGCATCACTTATGTAGACAATATTTGGACCCACATATGTTTGTTAAAAAAGCAATTTATAGTTAATAATTTCACTCCCAGTAGAAGTAACATGCTACTAGAGTTATTTATATATTTGTATAGCCTTGAAGAAAAGCATTAATCAACATGAAGATATAAATATCACTTGTTTTGTGAGAGGTTCAGTACCAGTAGGCAGAAGGGAATGAACATATAAGAAATGTGTACCATTGTGCAATAACCGTGTGCTCACTGTCACTAGTATATATCCAATATATTTATAGAGGAGAACTCCATATGTTAGATGGGGTGTTATGTATTCCCTCATTTCCTTCATTTAAATTTACCTATAAATTCATAGCAACAGTATGTAGGCAGACTGTGATGTTAATAGGGAATATTAAACCTAAAGCACTCATGCACATAGGATTGAATGACACTATATAGCCTGCTAGCAAAGAAGAAAGGCACACATTAACACAGCTAGAAACACTTAGATTTACAATAGTGACATGCCTGCAATGCATGCTGGTGCTATAGTGGCACAAAAGGTATGAGAACAACCATCCAAGATCTCATTAAATTTAAGGCTCATTCCATTATATAGAACCCACACTAAAAATGCTTGATTGTCAATGAACCTGGGAACAGGTAGCCCATAGACCTACGGGTAAACCAAGTCCTACTGTTCTGCTAAAGGAAGGTAGCCATATTAGAACTCGTAATGACATTCTGCTATACTCATAGATCAGTGTTGTGCTCATCTATCATCAAAGAAGCTTCATCCTGCAGTAGATGGGAAAAATACAGAAACCCACAGTCAGACAATATGCAGAAAGTGAGAGACCTTGGAACACTCAGTCTTATATGAGATGTCTTCATCAAATCTGACTCCTCAAAATTCAGATAACTCTGCAGAAATGGATGCAAAAAGACTGTGACAGTCAGAGAAGATAGAGGATACCAAGAAAACACGGCCCTTTAAATCAATTTGAAATCCAAGCACTAAATAAAAGAACTTATGAACTCAAGGAGACCGAAGCAGCAAGCATAAGACCTGTATGATTCTGAACTGAGTAGGGAAGAAGAGATTTAAGTAAGGAGTAGACACATGTCTCTATCTCTAACTCAGAAGTTAACTCCAACTGATAACCGCTAGCAAGTGAAAATTTAGTTTTCTCCGAAGGAGTCTCACTGGGTAAACAAACCACTCTTAAGGATAGGTCCCATGTCCATCAATAAGTACATGACAACAGAAAAGGAACTCAACAGCTTCTCTTGAGGTCCTTTGTTTGGATGGTTTTTCCCTATTTTATATGCCTATCGCATATGTATTATGGCTTCTGGTATTGGGTTTTTATGAGATTCCTGAGTGTGCTAACATCTGTGTCTGTGTCTTTATGCATTTTCTTTGGCTATTGTTTCCTGTTTGTTTTTGGCTTATTTTATCTTATTTTATTACTATTTCTTAGATGCCTTGTTTTCTAATGAGAGTCAGAAAGGCTGTGGATCCAGATGGGAGGTAAGATGAGATGAACTAGAAGGGATTGGGTAAGGGGAAACTGAAATAAAAATATATTCTATGAAAAAAAAAACTATCATAAATAAAGAATACTCTGCTCTTTGTATAATATTCTGGACTAATCAGGATAATAATTTATAATGACTGCCTCTTATTGAAAACGTGTTAAGTCATCCAATGACAAATATAATTCCATAATATTTCAGATATTAATTTCAGCTTCATTTCCCCATGAATTTCTTTACTTATAAAAGGCCTGCCCTGTTTAGTGTCTCAAAGGAGATGTGAAGAAGGGCATAAGGTGGAAAGAGTCTGCACACCTTACTGGGTTTCATGTTCCATTAGTGAAAGCCTTGAAGGAGATGAGGTAATTTATAGTCAGACTAAGTCAGGAGAGTTTTAGAAGCTCATGTCAGATACAGTTCATTCCTCCTAATATTTCCTTTCTTCTATGTAGTTGCAATCCCAGTTGAAGATATTTCAACCAAGAAAAACAAAACAAAACAAAACAAAAAAAGCTTACTTTGTTTCCTCCCTTCTTTGCAAATCAAACTTGAGGATGTAAATTAATTATGTCTGTGGTAAATTAAATATTACAATCGTGGCAGAATGTAGGCATTTGCATTCAGGTACATTTGTGTTTCTGTTTCTCTGTGTCTCTGTGTTTCTTTGTGAGTCTCTGTCTCTCTGTTTGTCTGTCTCTCTGAGTGAGTGAGTGAGTGTGTGTGTGTGTGTGTGTGCATGTGAGCACAAACGTGCGTGCATGTGTGTGCATGCATATGTTTATGTGAATGTGTGTGTGGGGGGGTGGGTGGGTGTATGAATCTCCTAGACATGTTTGGCTTATTTGTTCTGTCTTCTTGGATGCATCTATGATTGCTATCATCACAGGTGCTACTCTAGTTCTTGCCTGATGTGGGCATTGTTAATATTCATGGCATCTCCACACAGTAGCTTTGGCATAGTGGCAATATGTTCTCCCTCCCACATGGCACATTTTTGGTCATTGTATAACACAGAATTGCAATTCTACTTTGTTTACTCATATTCTTTCTGGGTTTCTTAGCCTATTCCTAATTAATATTTGGATATCAGGTAGAAGAAAGTTACAAGCATGGTCAGCAAACATTTGTCACACAGTCCACTCACTGTGGTTGGCAATCTGTGAGTAGCAGAAAGTCCTACATCCTTGCTAAACCTATAAAACAAGTGTTGGTTAGAAGTAGAAGAATATATCCTATTCAGCCCTGCAAGATTTCTGTTCCAGTGAGTAAAAGAAATGCCATGAACTTAATATGCTTCACACATGACCTAATTCTTGAAAGAGTTACATAATGCAGTCTTCTGTCACTTCTGTTTGTAGCTGAATTATTATAGGTCTGCTCAGACTAGTCCTACAGGCAAGCAGGAGATCTAGTTTAGCATAGACATAGGTATGAGAGTATCAGCAAATCAAAAGTATTCTTATTCTAGTTTAGAGGATTACTCAGGGGAAAAGAATAGTTGTTGCATAAGCACATGTACATAGATTTGAATCCCCACTACCCTGTACCTCCATTGCTGTGGGGAGTGGAGAAAGGATGCCTAGCTCCTGATGGAGTGTGAGACCGCAGAGTCTCAAGGAAATGAGGCAGAAAGTTATAGAGTAGGAACCAGACCTCTTCCTTTGGCCTTTGACAGTTCAACACACAACACAAAAGTATGCATGTACCATATAGATATATAATGCATTCTCTCTTACTCTCTATCTCTCTGTCTATCTCTTTGTCTGTCTATCTCTATCTTATCTCTATCATCTATATCTGTATCTGTATTTGTATCTATATTTATATCATCTAATCTATCTATAACTATCTATAACTATCTATATATATATATATAGAGAGAGAGAGGGGGGGAGGGAAGGAGGAAGAGAGAGAGAGAGAGAGAGAGAGAGAGAGAGAGAGAGAGAGGGATACAGAGAGAGACACAGAGAGCACTGATAAGTGGTTATTAGCCCAAAAGTTTGGAATACCCAAGAGTCACTTCACAGCAACCATTGGGCTGAGCGTGAGGTCTCAGATGGAGGAGTTGGAGAAGGGACTGAAGGAGCTGAGGGAGTTGGCAGCCCCATGGAGGGAGTAACAGTGTCCACTGGCCTGACCTCCTGATGCTCCAGGAGACTGCTTCACCAATGAAAGAATACTCATGGAGGGACCCATGGTGCTGACCACATATGTTGCAGAGGAGGGTCTTGTTAGCCATCAGGGGGAGGAGAGACCATTGGGCCTGAGGGTGTTAGATGTCCCAGTATAGGAGAATGCCAAGGAGGGATGATGAGAGTGGGTGTGTGGGTGGGGGAATACCCCCATAGAGGCAGGAGAAGGGGGAGAGAATAGGGAGGTTCCAAAGGGGAGATCTGGAAAGGGGGAAACATTTGAAATGTAAATAAAGTATCAAAAAATATATACTCATACAAAAATTAAAAAAATAAGACTAAGACAGAGAGAGATAGAAAGACAGAGAGATATGGTTAAAAACAAAGTTCAAAAATACAAAAATACTCACATACATCTTTCTCACTCAGAAACCAGGAAGCAATGGTGAGTCCATGTGTAGGAAAAAAGCTTGGTTCCAGGCATGCTTCATCACCCAAGTCCACACATGCTTTCCTCAGGAACTGGGGCAGAATGGACCTTCCTGCTTTAAGTTTCTAAAAATCTTCCAGCCACCAACATTCCTCTACCTTGTTCACACATACTCAATAAATAATGGGAGGACTTCCTGGTGGAGGATGGGAGATCCCCTTTGTGTGCACTTTGATTTTTGTATCATGAAAGGGATTCTTTTCTTTTTTTATTTTATATTTTCTGAAAAATGCAGATGCTAAAATCTTAACCTTATTCTGTGTCCTCTTGACAGACCAAAGCCTTTCTAGATAGAGTTTGATAACTGGTAAAAACTTCTTTCTAATTTCTTCTCAATTTAGGATTCTTTCCTCCATCTGAAAAGCAAATTTATGATGTAGCCATCACAAGGTAATTGGTTTTCAGCTGCAGACAGGAGGAATCCCCCATTACATCTCCTAAACAGTGAACAGTAGACTTGCATAAAGAAGTTTGCTAAGGTGGGCAGTGCAGAATACAATAAAGGACCTGTGGTCCTCTGGTCTGCATCTAGTTCTCTGATCAGAAGTGTCTGTTGTGGCTCCTGAACAGAGTTGGAGGCAGGTCATGTCAGAAACAATGTACTCCTTTATATCAGTAAGGAAACTTTCTTGACATCTCCCTGTAGTCTTCCTCTCATGGTTCAATAGGTAAAACTGTCAAATGTTGGGGTATAAGTTTCTTGATTTGTTTAATCAAGATTTTCTTCTGTAGATGGAATGCAGTTGGAAGCAAGTTTGAAACATTCCCTTTGGCTTTAAATAAAAGAGCAATAACAAAGTGAGAAAATAGGAAAAATTAAGCTCTTCTGTATTTATCCGAGTCTCCTTAAATATTAGCCTTAAAGCAATGGCAGGTATATAGATCAATCGGGACATGAGATAAAACTATACAACTTTATTTTCTCTTACTTACAAGTATATGCTGAATTTCACTATATTGACAATTCCACTGAAAACTGAACCTTAAAGGTCTGTGTATTTGTTGTCACAAATATCAAATGACAACTTGTAATTTGATAAATATGTTTGATAGAAAGTTTATTTCAATAAGCATTACTAATGGTGCTCCTGCCTAATCAGGTATGCAGTTAGACAGTGTTTCACTGTGTTTGTTAACCACACTGACAGCAAAGACAGTAACAAAAAGTGATTTTCAAGTGTTCAAAAGATATTATAACTCAGACATCACTACACCTGTACTGTCATAAAGAGAGGACCATGTCTGGGTAAGAAGATTGAACTGACCAGAATGTGAGGTCATCTTTTAAATGATTTTTAAAGAGTAGGTAGGAAGATGTAGTAACATGGGGCCATGTTTTAATCTTGGCTTGCTAGCTGTAAAGTACCAGGTACTATTACTTTCCATCACTTCAAGATGGAGAGGACGAAAGTGTGGGTATAACTGTATTTAGCTTAAACCAGGAACAAAGTGCATGAATTTGCCAGACAAAGGACTGTGAGTGGAGCCCAAGGAATATTATATTTTAGATATAGTATGCCTTGCCTTTGTGAATTGCACACAATCTGAACACTGGATCTTTGCAAACATTTCATAAAGGCATAAATAAGCCATTTGTAACATCAAATTGCGACCATCTTGAAAAGCCTGAAAGCTTTTCCAGAAAGGAAATGCCAAATTTATCTCAAGTTAGTACAAAAGGCAACACTCGTCTGTTGGCTACACTGCAGAGCCGCATACTTAGGAGGATCTTCAGGGTTAGAATAATAGCCTCATGTTTTGTGCAATTTCAGCTTGATTGTTGACTATCTTGGGAGCTAATATAAAATCAAATAACTCTGAAACCTCAAGTTTTACAAATACTTTTCTACAAGGTGAGCAAGAAGAACAGAAAGATAGAAAAATAGAAGTGACATAAGAATTGAAGATAGGAGTTAGCTATTTTTTTGTTGCTACAATGTTTAAAGAAATATAAATACGCATTTCTATAGATTTCATTTGTAATTTATAAAAAGTGATATGGGATTAGAAAAGCAACAAATTGTCCATATCCCATAAGTGAAGGATACTAGTTTTTTTTGAAACATAAATAAATACATTGAGTAAAATGTGGTAAAGCCCAAAGTATCTAAAACATTGTCAGCTAGGTTAATAAAATGAAATCTTAGGTTTGCGCTATGAATTGTTTCCAAAGATTTATATTTGTAGATCATGAGTTGCTGAAGTTAAACCAAAGGCAGTTGTTGATGATTTTTTGGCTGATTTTCTTTACGAGTTATAGAACATATGGCATGTCCATGACTTTTAGGGGAAAACAATGCTTTTCTGTTTGCCCCTTGTTGTAGCATCTTTCCTTTGGAATGTATGCCAAAACAAAGTAGTTTAAATGGATTTGTCTTCAAGGCACAAGTTGGACTATATTTTTGTTTGTGGATTGACTAAATGAGTATCAGCATCTATTGACATAGATCTTTGGAGACAGAGCACTGGAGGACTTGGCTATGGTTATTTTATGCATCATCACTATGGTGTATCAGCATTAAAATGATGTAGATCATTCATTGGAGTAAACCCGTAGGAAGAAGGCAAAGGTAAAAGACCTAATTAAGAAGAGCTGGCTTTGCATCCTAGCAGTTTCTGATCTACTGTTGGGAACATGCCTGACGCTGTGGAATGAAGCCCCACGTGTCTGTCTGGGGCGCTACGGCTCTGGGTGGGACAGGACATGCATCTTCCCACTAGTCCAACAGGCAGGTTGGGGTGGGGGGAGGTGGGCCCTGCCCGTGTCAGGGGGAGGGGGCCATTCTCGAGAACTCAGGGCAACCATCTCCGTGGTTCTCTAGCCCAGGGCACCGCAGTCGCAGCAGGGTGCTGCAGATAGGTTAGCGGGAACGCAGCTGGGGTTCCCGCCTGGACCTGATCTTGGCTGCTTTGGGCGCAGGGCTAACTGCTTAGGCTTGGGTGAATGGGTACCTTCTAGGAGCGCTGGGATTCCCACACTGAGAAGTTAGATGCAGCTCATTAATCGAGGGATGGATCCCTCTCTTCCCACAGCGGGTCCAGATAAAGAGACAGTCCATAATTCTAAGACGTTTACTTTCATCATGTGGAAAGTGGCATGGATGGAACTGTACCTCCTGCCTCTCCCAGAGAGGCAGGACAGATATAGTAACTGTGAAGGGGATGGCTAAGCCTCTAGGTGTCTCACTAACATGGGGATGGCTTGGGGCTGTGTGGCCACGCCTCTACCTGGGGCATGATATGTGACAGTGGCTTGAGCCAAAAAGCTTCTGGGAGCCTTGGCATAACGTTTCGGGTCCCTTGCGAATTACTCGCTGCCTCTCCCAGAGTTTGCCTGTGCTCAACCGGTGTGCCAGACTGCCTGCCAGATCACTGCCCCACAATATACTACTTTGTTCTCTTCTATCTTGCGACATTCCTGCATCACACTCTATGGGGCTAAAATCATCCATCCATTCTTTGCTTGTCTGCTTTCCAAGTCTAGCCAGAGGTGAACAAGACTGTGCTCTTTTGGTGAGTGCAGCACTATTAGTTTTAGAAAGCAGGTGGGCAGCTCAGTGTGAACAAAATGTCATGCGGCTTGACCCCATCACCTCCAAGAAGACCTTTAGCTTTAGACAGCTGCCATATATAGTTCATCAGAAGGTAGAGCAGACACTAGGTGATTCTGTTCTTATAATCAGATCGAGAGCCGAGAATGATAATGCTGGAAAAGTTACTTTGACTTAACTTCTACTTCACACGTAGGCCTAAATTAGTTCCCTATTTCTCTATAGCTGCCTCTGACCTGCTTCCCAGTGAAATTCTCATGCCTTGACTAGTTCACCCATACCTCTGTCAGTATTTTGCCATAAATTGACCCTTGTCTCTTTTTATTTTTGCACCAAGTATACTTTCACCTTCCTGAATTTCCTAAATAAAAATTTTGATGTGCTTCTTTTTAAAATTTCTTTTCCTCACATTTGCATATTCCCCAAAGCTAGGACATTGGCATCTTACAATTGTTTTTATAACTTTATTTCATTGTAACTTTATAACTTCTACCACAGAGTAAAACATCTTGGGAGCAAGAGATACCCTGTAGGCTTTTTTGCCTTATTTCATTAAATATAATATAAAATTAGCCCAGTGACATAAACTTGTGTCTTCCAAGTTATTTTACTCCTACTTGGGTTATAATTACCTGAAAGAGTTCTAAGAAGTTTAAGGTGACTAAAATAGATATTACATGAAATATGCTGAATGTGTCTGTTGAACCAGCCACATTATCACACGTTTCAATTCCAGAAATGAATATATTTGGAGTGGTTCTCTTCATTTTCCATTTCCTTGCTATTTACATGCTTTTCTGAAATAAATACAAACAATTCTTCTTTCAATCTTTTTTCTGTGTTTCTATTAATCATTTTATTTGTTTATATTTCAAATGATATCATCCTTCCCTCTTACCCTCCCATTGACCTCTCACCCCATCCTCCCTTCCCCTCCCCTTTGCCTCTGTGAGGGTGCTCTCCTACCCACCCACACACTCTGGACTCACCATTGTAGCAATCTCCTATACTGGGGCATCAAACCTCCACAGGACCAAGGGCCTCCCCTCCCATTGATGTCAGATAAGGCCATCCTCAGCTATCTATGCAGCTAGAGCCAAAGATCACTCCATATACACTCTTTGGTTGGTGGTTTAGTCCCTGGGAGCTCTGAGTGGTCCAGTTAGTTGATATTGTTTTTCTTATGGGGTTGCAATCCCTTTCAGCTACTTCAGTCCTTCCCCCACCCCAGGTCTTTCACTTTCATTAGGGTCTCCATGCTCAGTCTGATTGTTGGCTGTCAGTATTTGCATCTGTATTGGTCAGGTGATAGTAGAAACTCTCAGGGAACAGCCATACCAGGCTCCTGTCAACAAGCACTTCTTGGCATCAGCAATAATGTCTGGGTTTGGTGTCAGCAGATGGGATGGATCCCTAGGTGGGGTGGTCGTCTCTGGATGGCCTTTTCTTCAGTCTCTGTTCCTTTTTTTTTTTTTTTTTTGGCCCTTTTGACATGAACATTCCTTGGTTAAAAATTTTGAGATGGGTGGCTGGCTCCATTCCTAAACTGGGAACTGTGCCTATCTACTGGAGGTCGGCCTTTAGGAAACCTTGAAGGTTTCTGGCATCTACTGGGTTCAGATTTGTTATGTGGCTCCTCAACATTTGTCTCTTCTATCAATCATTTCTATTCCTCAGGGCAAACTTTTTTGCTTCAATTTCTACTCTCCCTTGGTAATGTGAGACTAAATCCCCACTTAGTAAATATTAGCCCTTATGTCCATATGTGAAGCCTAAGTCTTTCTTTTGTGTTTCTGTCGCATATGCTTTGTATGTTTTTGGATGAGTTTACAAGGCAGTAATTTTTATATAATTCTCTAAATTTTTAAAATACAAGTATAAGTTATGAGTTGTAGTTCTTCTGGCAGATTGGGTATCTCTCATAACATTGCTGTAATTTTGGCATTCATGGAAATCTTACACAGACTCTAAGTTCCCTGAGGGCAGGAAGTGAATTTTCTGTCTTTTCTGAATCCATAGGACCTACAATTGTGAAGGACTTAGAGGGTAATTGATAAACAGTGCCTATGTTAGTTGAGTAATGGTTTGGACATTTTCTTTCTGCCTTCTGTTGTTGGTGCATTTTTGGAAAAAGTCCAAGACAAAGAGAAAATAAAATTTCATTTTGTCTACAGAAAGTCTTAGAACTTAAAATAGCTAATTAAGAATAAAATTCCCCACTTAGAAAACTGGCAAAGTAAACAGTGCACTTTTTTTTCCGGGCAAGAATATGTTTTAGCCTGTGTGAAGACTATTTCCTTTATTTCTTTCATCCTTAATTTCTTATCTGAGCTACTGTTCTATTCAATTGTTTCCTTCATGTAAATTCTTCAAAAATGTACATAATGATGTACCTTCCTATTTCACTAATCCATCCAGTGTATTTTGCTTACATCTGGTAGCCATCCCAGATACCCTCTTACTGTTAATTAAACATACCAGGGTCTCTGCAGATATGTCAGGACTAATCCATTAGCTGTTCTGTTTGCTTAGAACAGTCTTCATCCTCATGTACTGCTTCATTATATCCTGTAGACCAAAAACTTGTATGTCCCTTCATTGCCTTGACCATTATGTTTAAAGGATGGCTGGGTTTCCTAAGGCCACTTTTTGTTACATCACCTTTCTCCACTTTGTCACACTAGCTTGAAACTACCATATGCTCTGTGCTGACTCCGTTGTTGCTGTCTTGCTGCACTGGAGTGTATGCTGCACAGTGGCTGTGTCCTCTTTATCTGTGTTGATCACTTTATTTTTATTACTTACATGAGCACCTGACATCCCACAGACATTCACATCACTATCAAATGAATAATAAGGTGACAGTTTAAGCTACAAAATATATGTATTATGTACTGAGAAGTAACACAAACATCTAAAAGCAAGCTTGTATGCTTGAGATATGAAAAGCTGGCCACTTATTTATTTTCCCCAGAGAGAAAAGGAGCCTCAGTGAAGTTAGTCTCATATAATAACACAATTACTTTGATAAAGCAAGGTTTCATTTCTCCCCAGCTGTGAAAGGACTAATGGATCTTGGGTATATGTGGTTTTCTTCCATGCGTTTCCTGTCTATTGTATAACAGATGAAATGAAGAGAATTATTTTAATAGTTGCTAATGTTTTCAAGCAAAAGTAAAACATGTCTTGGCCGCAGAGCTTGCCAGGGTTTCTGACTCACTCTGCCAGTCAGTGTGGAGCGGAAATAAAATTTACCTCTGCAATTTCGGCAGAGTCACAGAGATGTGGCAAGAAAACAGCTTCCTAGTTTATAGTATAATAATGTATGTGATGACATTCACTGTATAAATTACACAGGCTTGCTAATCGAAGGGAACTTTCATACAGTCTCCTCTGGCCACTGTATTGTATTACTCTTCTCAGTATTGTTTGTTAGCAGTATTCTTATTTATCTCTCACAGTCAGCTGTCTAGTCCTTCCAGTATACAGCTACTAATTCCCAGTAATGGCCTAATACCCATTTCTTCTTCCATATCCTCATTGATACTGCTTCTCTTATTTATATTACCAATTGTATTCCAAGGTCAAGCTCAGGTCCTATATGTTGAAAGATTTATTTTCTTCTAATCTTACTTTCTAAAGTTTTTATGTGCACTGTTTTTATTTGTTGGCATAATAGTTTATTACATTTTTAAGTATTTAAGATTCTCTACAGGAGGAAACATGTCATGCCTTTCCTCTTCAACCCTAGTCATTCCCACTACTGCCTGAGCCCATTATGAATTGGGGCTCAAAAATGCCTATTGAACTGAAAAACATTGTAAATGATGTTGATAAGTGCAAAATGATTCCAGCATCTCATGAAGCTCAATTAGATCTGTGTTTTCAATTTCTTTAGCTACTTCATTTTTGAAGAATACTTCAGAGGAGTCAGAAAACTAAATGTTCATATTATTGTCTTCATGTTACAAAATGGGGTGTGCTGATAAGAATGATTATTGGGAAACAGCTTGTCACAGAAGATGAGTTCAATCTTAGATATTGGGTAATATACATTTTGCTAATTAATTGAATCTTGTATTATAATTCTAAAGATAAGAATAACTGATGGTAAGTAGAGAGGGGGGAAAGAAAGGGAGAGAGAGAGAGAGAGAGAGAGAGAGAGAGAGTAAGAGATAGACAGAGAGAATATTTATTCTGTTCTTTCTGAGGAATACAATCTCAAAGGTTGAAAGGCACGATCTGTTGTTTGCAAGTTGGAGACCTAAGACCCAGGAAAGCATTGCTGTGTGATGACTCAACTGAAGCAGTGAGAAGAAAGAAATTTCTGTTTAGTTTTATTCAGGTCGTTGAAGGGTGGGCTGAAGTCTACCCTTGTTAGTGAGGGAAATACAGTCTACCAACCAGTGTACTGACTCATCAGTTTTACTAGGAAAGACTAGCATAAAACAAGCAGAAATAAATAGAATTTGACAGCTTATATAGACATATACTATGACCATCATATATCTTTAATTATGCTAACTTTGCTTTCCATGGAGAAAGTGTATATCTATCTATCTATCTATCTATCTATCTATCTCTAAAATAAGTGAAAGATAAAGAAATCTTTGAAAAGTGTCTATGTTGAAGAGATATGCATTAAAGCAAGGAATCAATGACCCCTCTGTTTTAGCTGGCAGTATGTACTTCAAAATAGCCCCTCACTAAGCCATCAACCAAGGAGTACACATAGCTGCAACTGCATATATAGCAGAGGATGGCCTTGTCAGGCATCAATGGGAGGAGAGGGTAGACATTGGTGGCTCTCTTTAGGGATACAATCTAAGGGTACATCAAGGGGGGAAAGGGGAAGAGGCAAAACCTGTCTGCACCTGTTTGCCTTGCTCAGGTCTGTGCTAGACTCATTCAATTACCACTGGGTGAAACTGTTTCTAAAGATTTAGGAGGTGTGTTCTTTTATGAGGACATGTGTCCTGGAGGTGGGTTTTGAGGTTTTAAAAGCCTAAGCATTTCCAGTTAGCATACTCTGCCTTCTGTCTCTGGAGTTCTAAGCTATTGATCCATGACTGTCTGCTACCATGCCATGATGGTTTTAGACTGTAACTATTTAAACCCATTGGAACTGTAATCCCCCAAATTAAATGCTTTCTTTTATAGGTTGCCCTGGTCATGGTGTTTTGTTACTACCATAGAACAGTAACTGAGACAAATAGGCACACACATGTGTACACATAAAAACTAGAAAGTGAAACACTGCTGGACATATTGGGAACCTTTTATTCCAAGCTTAAATGGTCTTAAGGAATAAGTTGACAGATGTCTACAGATGGTATCCATTGATCACACACCAAGGTAAATTTCAAAGACATTTTCTAGCCTCTGACTCTATATAACATGGTAAAGGTATAGGCTTATATGACTTAGTGTCTCATACCTTTCAAGGTGGAAACTATCCCTAAGCTAAAATTTAATACTTTCTAAGTATTTGAGTAGAGGGAATGTAAAATATATGGGTTAATCTGATTATAAATGCTGCTGTATTAAAATCTTCATTTTTGAAAAGCAAAACAAAACAAAATAGCCCCTCTTGTACTGGGCTCTGTCTCCTTTCTTGTCTCTTAAAGAAAACTTATACTGGCTGAAAGATTGACTGTGTAGAGTATATATAATGAGATCCTTCCTTTCCACATGTGAGAAAACTTCCTCTCACAGAATCAACTCTGCATTTTGATGAAAAGATGGTGGCCTTTTCTCTTTTTCTTCAGTCAATAGAAAACTTTAATAACACGATTTTATCAAAGTTACAAATTTCTAGCATATTTTATCTCTCCATTTCTCATTTTCTCAGCATAGCTTTTCTGGTGAACTTTTAAATCTTTTTCATAAGTCTTTAAAATTTATCATTCCAAAGACTTTTCAAACTATTTTTGGAAAATGCATGGGCCAAAGACTGTTGTTTTCAAAAATATCTATATTGAGCTAAAATTAAGGTCAATACCTTATTCTAGACAATCAGAACCTAGGGGAAGTTTCCATTCATTTTTCCTACTGTGGGCCATTGTGTGAATACAGCTGTCCCTTGAGTGTATGAACTTCAGTAGAGTTCCACAGTGATTCTGGCCTTGAGAAAAAGAAGGAAGTGACATTCACATGTTTCCCTTCAGTATCACTAAGACAAAAAAGACCGAGTTAGTGATGCTCACTGAAATGGAAATTTAGAATGCTAGTGCAATTTCATGGAATTAACTTTTTATGTCAACAATAAAATAAATAATGGGCATTTGTTTGACTTCTGTATTTAGAGGTTTAACTGGGTATTTGGTTGGAATTTACAGGATTCTTGATACATAAGTTTTCCTCCTTCACAAAATGAATTCAAATTCAACAAAACACTTGATGAAGGAATCTAGCTTCTGTGAAGTCTCAAGCCTGCTGCACCAAATTTATCTCCCTAAGAGAAACACAAACTTTGTCATCCTTATGTGTCAACTGTGGAGTCATCTTTGGCTATGAGAAAGAACCCATTACCTCATGCAAATAGAATACAGTCCTATGACACTGAGCTTGTGCAGGTAGAACAAACTTTATTGTTAGATTGACCAGCAAGGATTTGAGATACAGAGAGCTGAGAGCTACTTCTTTCACTGCTTAGTAATAGGAAAGGAGGGGAACAAAACTTCTGCCTGATTAAAAAGCACATAATTTAAGGGTTCTGGTGAACAGGCTACGCAGCCTTTGTGTGCCTTTGTGTTTCTTCACAAGTTACAACTCACTCAGGGATGCTGGTAAGAGGAATGTTCTGTATGGGATTTTGAGCTTGTTACCCCCAATGCTCAATGGTGAACTTATCTGGATTCTTTGCATGTCCATTCTTTAAATCTAAATAGTCCATGAGTAGAAACTGGAGACATACTTCCAGAAAGATAAGATGAGCACCTCCTTAGTTCAGGAGTTTATACATGGGTATGTCAAGGCCTTCACCAGCTGCTTTTCACTCTGAAACATTGCTTATAGCACTTGGGATTCCCTATGATTGACTAAATTCAGTCAAATGTGGGAATCTGTTACACAGAGAAAAATATCATACTCAGTCTCTAAGAGTTAGAAAAGGTCTATACTGAAATAGACTTTTCATAAGTATTTTTATATTCACACAGTAGCACATGATGTGTTACAATAATAGAAAATAAATGAGTTCGGACCATCATATTTTTCTTGATAAAAACAAATTACTTTTTATTTGTTATAGTTTTATAGTTTGATCTTTGAGATAGCACTCAATTTATGATGCATTATTTAGTGCTTTGCTTTTCTAAAGAGCAAGTAATGCTCATTATACCACCTTTTTTCTTCATGAACAAGAGTCACCAGAATGAAAAAATAATTACTGCTTGATGCTTTAATGTAGATATATGATTTTTCTTAATTGAGAAGAAATCTGATGAAATTGTTAGTGTAATGCAATGAGGAACTCAGTATTCTTCTGGCATAGAGGGGAAAAATGCTCTTCAGTAAGTGAGAAGTTGAAGGTTAAAAGATTAAAGCCGAGAGCAAATATTGAGGCACAAACAACTGAAAGCTACACTTGTGTCAGAAGCCCTAAACCCAAGTTACTGTTGTTTCGAAGAACTTTGGTGATAGATTCATATTTCCTTTAAAATTAAAGTGAATGGCTTAAAACAGGCAGAACAGTTACAGGAGCAGCTCCTCCCATATGATGATGACTGTTCTCTGCCATCTTTGATGATGTTCAAATGCAGCATTTAGGGGAAATATTCTGCTCTCTGCAGAATTGCAGTAATGGCTTTCCATGACTCCCCATACACCCTGTATCACCTTGAAGATATGAAGGTGTTTTGGTTCAATGCAGTCTGCAGGGGTACTTTCTGTTGCTGTTTATCTCTGGATATAATTTGGGTGATGAACATAGGAGTGTGGTGATTCACAGATACTTTCCCCAAGTGCAGGAGTCATTTTGTTGTCCATGTCTCTTGAAAGATGGTGGGCTGATTCCCCTTCTTCTAGAACTGAAAAGTTTATCAATGATATTACAAACATGGTGCTGGCCCAATAGACTTACTACGGGACTCAAACTATTTCCCCCAGGCATGTCATAAGTTTAGGAATGTGTTTGTGTCCTGGTGCGCTCTTTCTGCGGTTATAGTTACCCTCTCTGCACCCCTGTTCCTAAGGCAGGGCACTACAAGCCTCCCTCTGCACTCCTCTCCACACCCTGCCTCTGCTTTACAATGGCAGGGCATCTCTGGAGAAGCTGTCTGCTCTCCTTGAACTTGCTTAATGGGAGACAACTTTAGGGGAACAAAACCAAGTAACAATTTAAACAGAGACAGTTTCAATGTGAGGAATAATATTTCTTAACTCTTTGTTTCACTGTCTTGGGCTTTGTTATATCTGAGGAGTCCTGTTGTTTCTAGTCTCTGAAAATGATTTGCTTTTCTGACTGTACTGAGACATAGGCTTGTGGAGGAAGGTTCTCGAAGAGCTAACTTGAGTTCTTCTATTAATACTATTAGTAAGCATTGGTATTTTTTCTCTGAAACCCCAAACCCGCTTAACATATAGACAGATAGAATGCTATTATCTACTCATTTTCTTTAATCCCTTTTTCCTGCTTCCCTCTAGGGGAATAACAAATTAGGGAATAAGTTGGCAGCAAATTAATGACACAAGGCAGAGAAAAATGTAGGTTCCTGAAATGTTTAAGGAAGATGGACATCATCTGCTTTTGGGAACTGCCTAACAGAATTTAGCTGGTAAATTAGTTATCCAAATTACCCCTTGCTTTTATCGTGCTGACAATATGTAGCTGGATTACTAAATGATGTGCACTTTTTTCCCCCCACGAAGAGGATTGGGCACTTAATCAGGTCAATAATTATTCACACATTAGCACGGTCTTCCTCTTAAAGCGTAGTGGTGACTCACTGGGTATATAGTCATTATTACTGATTAGCAAGAAATTATTTTTGTGCATCAGTGGTTCATGTGAAAACAGCCATTTTTTTTGTACTGAGTTATTTAACAGTTGGACCACGTGATGAATGTGGTATTACTTCTCTGGCTGCAGACTGAAATCTTTACACGTCACAGTAAAAAGCCATGGGACTGCAGTAGCTCACCTAATGTCCCTGTACTGATACAACCAACGGATGTCCATTAAATACTACACGTGGAGTTGGTGAGATTGCTTGCTCAGTGGTTGTGAGCCTTGGCTGCTAGTTCAGAGAACCTGGGTTTGATTCTCAGCATCCACATGGCAGCACACAACTGTCTTTAACTCCAGATCCATGGAATTCGGCACCTTCTTCTGGCCTCTGTAGGCACTAAGTATGGAAGTCGTGCACAGACATGCACGCAGCAAAACCCTATACACATAGAAAACTTAGTTAATAAAAACAACAACTGCAGAATAACTGTGGGAGGGGAATGATGTAACCAACAGTTCCAACTTCTGAATAATAGTGGTCTGTCTTTTACTGGTAGGTGAATTTACTTGGTAAAGGAATAAATGGAGAACAAAAAAACTGAGCACCATTAGAAATACAGGCAAGATGATTTAAACAGTAGAGAAGACAACTAAAAGATGAAAGTAAGAGCAAGCAGGTTTAGATGTGAGAAATGAGAGACAAGGATTTCAATCAATTTGAAATGCTAATTAGATGAGAGTTGGTAAAACGTCTAAAATTCTTTTAGATTTATACTGATTTTTCAATACAAATTCAAAAATTCACTTTTGACGTTTGCCACAACATTTCTGGCATACATAAAAAGGTTTAACTTAGAAACTATATCAACAAATGTCAAATTGTCATTCAATGTTTTTCATTTGTATAATTGGGTATTTACAGTTGGTTTGTTTAATATTTAAACAAGGTTTAAACAATGGGTTCATTTTGCCTGCCTTTCAATATCTGTAACATCTTTTACTAATTTTATTTTTATACTTTTTTTCAAATGAAGGTAAGAATATCTGCCTGTCTTCCTGTGGTTTAGGTTGGTTGTTTTTATACTTTATATGTTCTATTACAGGGGTGCATCTTGCTGTCTTTGGTTTGAGATCATACTTAAATAATTTGGACCTGAAGTAATGTTTTATGTGAAAGAAACATTAAGTCATTGACTCTTTTCCTTCATTTACTCTTTTAGATAAAGCATTATTAATCACTAAGAGTGATTAATAGATTTCTAAAAGTTCTTCCCTATTCCCTGGTGATAGTGATCTGAATGGAATTGATACTTTGCAGATGTTTACTTTAGTGCTGTTTACTTTTCCCATTTGTTTAGTTTTCCGGGTTGACTCTTCCTATCTTCAGATGTGACTGCCATGATCTTTGATAGATTCTAGGCATTCATCTCATCTCCTAAATTTTCTTTCCAGTCCCCGATGGGTCCAATAATTTCTGACTTCTCTTTGTAGGAACTGGTATGTTTAGAAGAAAACTGAGCCAACTTCCAACTGCTATCAGATTCAATCAACAGCCACTTATTGTTTCTAGGTCATTGGTCGTTTTAGAGAAAATGATCACTTCTTTTAGAGAAAGTCAATCGAGAGCTTATAATGACACTTCTAATCCTACCTTATCATTATGGACTCATCATTAACTCGATTGGTTTCATAGTTGCTTTCCTGCCTTTCATATGACAATGCTTACAGGACTCTTTAGATGATCATAGAAGATTTTTCCTCCCTGTCTTTCTTTGTATTTCCATTTCAGGAAAATTTTACTCACTACTTTTGTCACTCAATTTTTTTTCTTTGTTGACTGAGCCATTTATCTAAATATATAATGGGTCTGATTTTCTTCTAATTTTGAGAAATGTATTTTATGTTTTGATATCATTTTATCTGAAAGTAATAAAACATTTATGTGCTTGAAAACACATGATAGAAGTCAGTTTTCCTCACCGTCATAAATAAAGGATATGTTAATTTTGTGACTTAACTTGTCATTATTTTCTCAGACACAAAATGCATTTGTGTGTGTGTGTGTGTGTGTGTGTGTGTGAGAGAGAGAGAGAGAGAGAGAGAGAGAGAGAGAGAGAGAAAGAGAGAGTGAGAATGACTTATCAGACTTTTCAGAGAAATTGAAGTTACTGTTTATTTTCCTTTAATTATAAATCCTGGTAAACTACTGTATTAACTCTATAGTTACACATTATGTATCCCCCTGCCTTTCACCAGTATTCTTGTGTTTCATTGTGGAAGTTTTCTATAATCTACTCATCTAGTTTGCTACTGAAGAATGCAAATTTGTGTAAAAGGCTTTAAGGAATAGCCTTGTGCCTAATTTCATAAATGTTTTAAAAATTTCACTGTTTAGTGCAAATCCTAGGCCACAGAAAAAAATGCATATGTAACTTTTCTATGTATTGGCCATTTAAAAATAATTTTCTGTTCTTAATGTCATGCTTGAATATGTAGTAAAACATTATACAATAATATATATATATATATATATATATATATATATATATATATATTATACAGTTCTCCAGAATACTATTGAACTTTTGAATTTGTAAGATATTGGTAAGTGAAAAAATTGTAATTCAATATAACTTATTATAGGGTTTAATTTTTATGTTAAATTTTATTTTTTTAAACAGTTATTGTTTATTTAGTGTGGACACATATGTGTGTATGTGTGTAGGTCAGAGGATAGCTTGAGGAAATTTATTCCCCACATTTACCATATGGGTCTGGTGGATCCTACTCAGACTTACCAGCTTGACATACTCATTTCATGGAAAGGTGGTATTCAGTTTTCTCTCTGCCTGTACCATGGCCAAGCTCTGGCCTTTGAGAACAGTACAATGTGGTAGAAGTGATCTTCTGCCAATCTTAATCCTAGGCTTCAGACATTCTGCTCATGCTGATTCAAGGCACTCTGCCATGTAGAGGAGGCCGGGCCAGCTTGCTGCAAGACCGGAATATACAGAACAGATAGAAGACCTCACTGCTGAGGCCCACCTAGAAGTCGAAATACTAGAACCTGAAGAAACTGTAAGAGACATAGGCTCAGTCAAAATTCAGACATCAGAATGAGAACCCAAATAAATTAATGTGTTTAAACCTCTGAATGTTGGGGTGTTTGATCAGACTGAATAAAGTCCTCAAAAGAATGTTCAGTTTTCTCAGGAAGCATTACATTTCCCCCAAGTTATATACAGCTTTATTAATGGATAAGCTTAATTTTTTGCTCTGAAGTTCTACTTCATTTTAGATTATCTTTGTTTCATTTGTTTTGACTTCTCCTTGCTATTTGTTTTTCCACAAACTAGCGTGGTTTTAAATAGCAGCGACCACATTGGGCCTAGGATTTTATATTCTTCCCTTGTACTTCATCTGCATATCGTAAACATTTTTTCTGTGTCTGAGTTGTGCTTGTAATAACAAACTTTAATTACAAATCCTATTATATCCCTAAGTTTACCGTCATTTTCTAATCCTTTCTTCTCTAGACATTTATTTTATGGTTGTTGCTGTCACAGATAATTCTAGAGTGGACCACACTTATTTTATTGAATTGGTGTCTCTTGATAAATTGCCATGAAAGGAATTACTGTCAAAACATATAAAAAACTTTATAGCTCTGCCATATTTTGACATATAGGTTTTTCAAGTAATATAATTCCCAATGCCACCAAAGGTATATTTGTCTTAGAGTCATTTTAGTTGTGGATCTCTGTTTTTGTAGATTAAGAATGCTTTAAAACTCTTTTTCCAAGCTAGTCTCAGAATCTATGACCATGTTCACAGTGCTTAACTCAGAGCCAACTCAAGCAGCATCATTAAATTTCCCCCTCTACAAAAATATTTTTCTTGTTTCATGGTGTCCATTGTTCATTGTCTGTTATTGTTGTTGTTAATTAGTTTAGGATGTCTGGTCAAATGTTCCTATATTGTCTCTCACTTTGTGATCTCAGTTTTTACTCATCAAAGCTGAGAAATACTATCACTTCTTTTTTTCTTTATTTCTTTCTGTTTGAGTCTGTAGCATCAAGCCAGTCCTCTTGGCCTTAGTTCTTGTGTACCTGCCATCTCCGTACCTGCTCTTGCTGGCTTTCTGTATATGGTTTCACAACTCTTGTATGCTGGACTCATAGCATTGTTAATACAGTCATGGAGAACGTTTCCTGTGTATGTTTTGCATCTGTGACTGATCTGTAGCTGAAATTTTCTCTCGTGTGGGTGTTGTGAGAGGTAAAAGACACAGCAATGGTTGGAGCTCTCTTTTGTGGATTCTTTTTCATCTAGGATAAAAATAGCTGGGATGGCTGGCAAACTTGTCCCTGGTGGATTTCTGACAGTGTCCATCTGTACATCATACAGAGAGAAGGAGCAAGGCAAGGTCTGTTTGGTAGTAACGGACACAACAGTATCCATAAGTTAACATCCTTGGTGGGGAAGTGGCAGGGGAATACACTGTCACACAAGTCTATTGACAGAATCACAGAGATTTATTTTCCTTTCCCTTCTAGTGATTCTATAAATCACCTGTATTTTCCAGATAAAGTTTGTCTAGATTATCATACCGAATCTCCCCTTCATGCTTGGAACTGAGAACACTGATTGATACAGAGTTGGAGGATATATTGAATGTTTCTTATTAATTAATGTGTTTTTGCTTGAGAAGATTTTCCACTGCCTTTTAAATAAAGAGAAGGACAAACCATTTTAAAAGACTGCATATTGAAAACATTAAATTTCTGCTTTCACAAAATGGTAGCTTTGCATTAAATTTTTACATGGCAAACCATGACTGACTAATAACTAAAAAACATCTTTGCTTCTTGGATCACTGTTTAAAAGGCTGAAGCTGATTTTGTATCGAGTTTTTAATATGTGGTTGTTTTTCTCTTTTTCTCTCTCTTTCTCATCACCAGAGATCACTTTGGTCTTCAAATAATGACTTAATAGTTTCAGAAATTTGTTTGTACTCTTTGCTTCTGTACCTCCATCTTGGGTGGTTGATGGACTTCTCAATATGGAGATTAGTTAAATGTGTCCCAAATAACTTTGTGGACTTTATGTTGTTGTTGTTATTTCTTTCATATTTTTCCATTCATTTAAAACAACTTTTTGATGTTTGATGAACCTCTATGTTCAGTGGCATTTCCCTTCATTCTATGATTTCATTCCACACAAGGCAGCCCATGATTGTATAATTTAACAGGTCCTTCCTTCCTTCGTTCCTTCGTTCCTTCGTTCCTTTGTTCCTTTCTTTTTTATTCAGACACTGCAACACTTTTATTTTTCTTTACACAGTGATGTGTTGCTGGGGCCTAATGTTCTCACTGAACAGTAGAAAACCAAAATTTGTCATTTCTTAAAGAACTGAGTATAAAAACCTTGCATACATTTTAAAAGGATGAATACATTTACAGATGTCAATGCAAATGTTCCCAACTCAAGGCTCTGACTTCCCCAGTCTGGCAAGAAGGAGGTGGTAACTGTTTCAGAGACCCTTGTCAGCTTTGGGAAATCCTCGACGTCTGCTGTTGGTTAATACCCTTCACAGATCACTACAAGGTGCTCACAGAGATCCACTAGGCTGGGGATTTCTCTTCCCAACCACCAAGTTACTGAGCCACATGAACTAAGGACTAAATCAAGATAGTCACAGAATATTAAACATATATACCAAGGGAACAGTTAACTTAAATACAAGGTCAAAAATCAGCAACAAATTCTGTGATCCAGTGCTGATATCAGATACAAGCTTCAAGGACAAATTTATTTTCCAAGGCTTATTCCAGTTTCATGAGGCTAGCATGAGGAGTGACATTTACCAAGGCAAATTGATACTTCAGAATCAGCTTATGCCACAGATGCCTGGCACCTGCTCAGTCTAACTAGAAGCATTTGCAGTGGATGATGGAGGGGCCGAAGTAGTCATACTCCTGCTTGCTGATCCACATCTGCTGCCAGTGAGACCAGGATGGAGCAGTCAATCCAGACTGAATACTTGCTCTCAAGGGGAGCAAGGATCTTAATCTTCATTGTGCTGGATGTTATGGCTATGATCTCCTTCTGCATCCTGTCAGCAATGCCTGGATACATGGTGGTACCACCAGATAGCACTTTATTGGCAGATGTACACATCACACTTCATGATGGAGTTGAAGGTAGTCTCATGGGTGCCACAAAGACTTCATGCCCATGAAGGAAGGCTGGAAGAGTACTTCCTGTCACCAGAACCGCTCATTGCCGATGGTGATAAACTGTCCATCAGGCAGCTCATAACTCTTGTACAAGGAGGAAGATAAGGCAGCAGTAGCCATTTCTTGCTCAAAATCCAGGGCAACATAGCACAGCTTCTCCTTTATGTCATGAACAATTTCCCTCTCAGCAGTGGTGGTAACACTGTAGCCCAGTTCAATCCGGATCTTGATGAGATCTATCAGGTCCCCACCAGCCAGGTCCAGACACAAGATGGCATGGGAAGGGCATAGCCCTTGTAGATGGTCACTGTGTGTGTGACCCAGTCACCAGAGTCCATGACAATGTCAGTGGTGCACCCAGATGCATACAAGGACAGCACCACCTGAATGTCCACGTACATGGCTGGGGTATTGAAGGTTTCAAAGATTATCTACGGCATCTTCTTCTACGTTAGCTTTGGGGTTCAGTGGGGGCCTCTGTCTGAAGCACCGGGTGCTCTTCAGGAGCCACATTCAGCTCATTGTAGAAGGTGTGATGCCAGATCTTCTCCATGTCTTCCTGGTAGGTGACAATGCCATGCTAGATAGGATACTTCAGGGTCAGGATACCCCTCTTGCTCTGGGCCTCGTCACCTACATAGGAGTCTTTCTGGCCCATGCCCACCATGACACCCTTGTGTCAGGGTTGCCTAATGATGGAAGGGAACATAGTCCTAGGTGCGTCATCGCCAGCAAAGCCAGCTTTGCACATACCGGAGCCATTGTCAATGAAGAGTGTCTTGATTTCTTCTTCCATTATGATCAGCAAAGACGGGGCAACCGAGAAGCACAAAGCAGCTCAGTGTAAGCCAGCAGTGGAGTATGACAACAGTTTCTTTACTTTTAGGTGGGTTTTCCTTTCTGGAGGGATTGGAGTGGACATACTAGTGATTTCTTAGTAGTCATGTTTACTTATCATACATGATATTCTGGTTTTGAACTTAGCATTAATTAAATAAATGCAGTTTAAATTTCAGTTTTAAAAGATTTTATCGAAGATTTTTTTTTGTTCATGTAATTTAAACAATCTTTTTAAGAAAGATCTTTTTTTATTAATCCGTTTATTCGTTTAAATGTCAAATAATATTCAGATCCCTGGTTACACCTCCATAATCCCCATTGCATCTCCCCTCTCCTCCCTCCCTTTGTCTCCATAAGGCTGCTCCTCCACCCACTCACCCACTCCTGCCTCACTGCTCTAGGATCCTCTTATGCTGGGGCATCAAGCCTCTCTCTCCTCCCACTGATGTCATGTAAACCATCCTCTATTCCATACGTATATGAACCTGTAGCAGTAGGGAGTGGGGAACTGGAGGTAGCCATAAGAAAGTCCCAGACTCCAGGGAAGTGAAATGTTGAACATTTCTTTAAGTGCTACATGGACATATGGTATTCTTAGTTGAGAATTCTTTGTTTAGCTCTGTTCCACATTTTTAAATACGGTTACTTGTTTCTCTAGAGTCTAACTTCTTGAGTTCTTTGTATATTATAGATATTAGCCCTCTATCGGATCTAGGGTTGGTAAGGAACTTTTCTCAGTCTGTTGGTTGCCATTTTGTCCTATTGACAGTGTCCTTTGCCTTACAGAAATTTTGCAATTTTATGAGGTCCCATTTGTTGATTCTTGATCTGACAGCATGAGCCACTAGTGTTCTGTTCAGGAAATTTTCCCACTTTCTCTTCTATTAGATTCAATGTATCTGATTTTATGTGGAGGTCCTTGATCCACTTGGACTTGAACTTTGTACAAAGAGATAAGAATAGTTCAATTTTAAACAATCATTTTTTGTATTCTTTAATACTACTGTATATATTTTTATAGAGCAATTTCTCTCTCTCTGTCTCTGTCTCTCTGTCTCTGTCTCTCTGTCTCTGTCTTTCTGTCTCTGTCTTTCTCTCTCTCTCTCTCTCTCTCTGTGTGTGTGTGTGTGTGTGTGTGTGTGTGTGTGTATGTGAAAACATGCATTCAATGGTGTGCATGTGGAGGACAGAAGACTACTTGAAGCTGTCATTACTCTCCTTTCACCAGGTGGACCTTAGGAATAAAACTCAGTTAAGCATGACCTTTACTCATTGAGTCTTCTTGATATCTCCTTTAAAAAATTACAGAAAAAAATAAAAACAGCAATGTAATATGGACACTCTCTTTCTCTGCTATAACTATAATATTAAAATTACTATTAAGGATTTTTTTTCTTATAGTGGCTTAATCTATTTTCCTATTTGTTTTCATCTCCAAGATTCTGAATTAGCAACATTCTGGTCACCTAGATGCCCCTTTCTGTAGAGAGAGGCAGTCAGTTGCTTGAGCTCTGTGTGTTGGGTGAGGCTGCTTTGATGGTGGATTTCACTTATGGAATAACCTAGATTTTTGACTGTGTTGAAGAGAGAACTTTGTTAGCAATATCAGTAATTTTTTTTATTCCTCTTCATCTAGTGTTCTTTCTCCTTTCTACAGGTGTGACACAGACCTGAAAGCTAGCACTCTGGATAGCAAGCGTTTGAACCCTGTTTTTACCACTCCTCTTACTTCTTAAATTCTTCCTGTGATTCTTAGATAAGGTCCTCTGGTTCCATTCTTCTCAGAAATCACACCTTCTGATTTTGCAAGCACAGGAGAGGTTATGTGGGTGCTGTTCTTCTGAACCCAAGATTCAGATTTACTCCTGCAGTTTCAAATCCTCAATGAAGCCCCTGATCTGTTTTCTGAGACCCCTCTGTGTGGATCTGCTCAATTCTGCTTGTTAACTTTTTTCTCTCCACTCAGCCTCCTGTCCCCTTGTAGGTAGTAACTGCCTATTCAGCATCTGAAATAAAGCTATTAATGCTTCCACATTGCTTTACTTTTCTTTAGCTTTGTAAGGTTTATCCTTTATTAATTTTAATTACCACAACTTTTTGGTGCTTACAATTGTATAGATACAAATATAGATTCTGATGATAATGCATGATGTTTAAGCAGAAAATTTTACAAAATATCCTGCAAAAAGTCAGAAAAGTTATTCATTCTGCACCCCAGTGGAGCCTGCTCCAGATGCTGGGATGGCAAGTTTAAATCAGAGATGGTTAGAGCAATTCTGAATTGTATAAACTATCCTTACAAATGTTATCATATATTTGTTTTTCATAATTGGGCATTTTGTAGGACTGGTTTCTCTTAGAATATTGTATCTTTCTGTTTTATATATTATATCTTATATCATATTTCCTATATATCATATAATATATATTATAGCTTCCTGTTATATCTTTTAATATTTGGCATTAGTAATATATTTTTAACAGTGGAACTTGCTCTGATGGCTAAGGCAGAAGTAAGTTGGCCTTGAGAGTGAGGGTGTCAAAGCAGGAGAGGTGTCCCAGACCCTCAAAGGCTGTAGCACTTGGAGGAACTGACCCTGTACTTTGACTGGGTGCTCTGGTTGCTGGGGTGCAGATGAGCCAGCCCAGAGGGCATGAAAGCAGGAGAGCTAATGCTGCCTTCTGTCGATGGCATCATTGGGTGGTCTAGCCAGAGCTGTACTGGAGAGACTGCCTGGTGATGTGGATAAGGGAGAGCTGGCAGACTGACCAACTAAGCTATCACTGAGGCCCATATCCAGAGCTTTGAATTGGCTCACCCCCAAAATAACTGTCATCTGCATCTGCGAACTGTTGGGGCATGTTAAAAGGCCAGTCCTGCTGATTCAAAGCTGCAGGATCTCCATGGCACAGGGCAACAACAGAATAACCAGGAAGAGTCCCAGTGAGGAGCCAATATTGATGGTGCCACAGAAGCCAGAGACCTCAAACCAGACAAATGACTCATTCCAGTGAACATTTGGAAGTGAAGATGTGTGTAGATGGAGTGTTACATTGTGGGATACACTGTGGCACACCACAGCCTCCATGACAACATGTTTTCTATGCTTTGTTTTGTTTATTTTTTGTATGATATTTAATTTAGAGGGAAGGTTGCACGGGCTGAGGGTGGATAGAAGGGAATGGAGAGATGAGTGGGACAGGGGTTCATGTTGTAGATCAATAAAAAGTTAAAAAAAATGTTTTGGTGAAAACTTATGGCTTTATCTCTTTCTTTCCATGAGCAACATCATAGTGATGCATAGCTCTTGTCAATCATACTTCATAGCAATTTATTGTGTTTCTTAACTACTTCGTTAATTGAATCTGTGCTTTGGAGATTACTCTTCCACATTATCGAGATTCTAAACTACCTCTTTTCCTTAACGTCTTGAAATTTTATTTCCTTATTGGAATAATTTTATTTTCTGGTGACAAAAAGCAAGTAATATCACATAATTGCTATAACTTTTAGTTGTATATAAATGGTAGCCTGTCTATCTATTTTCCATTCTATCCAAGAATAAATGAAATGTCCAGAAATGGTTAAATATTATTGGAGAAGAAGAAGATTATAAAGAAATGAAAAAGAATTATCACACAGAGAGTTGTAGAAAATAAAGGAGTGAAAAAAGAACAGAAGAAGAAATGGAAGGAGTAGGTAGCCATTAGAAATATAATCATATACGTATATATGATTATATATATGTATATGTATATCTCCTTTAAAAATAGCTGTTGTGAAAGTTTTGTTAAATTATATATGTTATTACTGGGTAACCACTAAAAAAGTCAGCACCTCATAACTTAGTGTTACAATGCATACCTCATCCAAACAGGTCCAGCAGGCCAGGCATACTACTGCATATTCTATTTCTAATATAGGTGTAATTTGAAGCATGTAGAAACACCCAACGGATTCTCTGGAATGGAGAATTTCTCTCTACTGAAGTCTAGACAGAGTCAACACCCTTCTGCCTATAAAACTGTCAGAAGGGACAAAGAGTTCCTAAGATCATCTAAGAGTGTTTTATACAAATTTAAAATTTTTAAATACTAGTTTTTTTGTGATGCTTTTCTATTTATAATAGTTTTGACTAAGAGAGAATCATTTAGAAATGCAGCAGAAAATGAGTGCCTTGGTTCTGTTTGAATGATAACACCTGCTTTTAAGTAAAGAAATGAGTGCTAAATGCCATCGCACAAGGTTGCTGGCCCAGTATTACCACAAACACTATTATCTGTGCTGAGGTTTAGAACATACTATCCCAATTACTGTACCTTGGTATTTGAGTAAACATCAGAAGTGGAAAGGCCAGTTATACCTTACCCAACTCCCCTGAAGCAGGTTATGAAACGTGGGAAGAATTTTCTGGCATTCCCCTGAAGCAGGTCATAGAGTCCTCCATTCTTCATTACAAAAATATCCTCCCTACAGCCAGAGCCAAAGCTATGTGCTATGATGGAGAAGAAAAGGAACAAACAGACCTTATTCCTTTTTGATGTTTGTTTGCTTATTAATATCAGATCAAAACTTCATGTTCACCTCTCATTCTCCATGACCACCCACAGCTTTATCACACCTAGTATTAAAAATTATACAACTTGACAGATTTATATGTGTATTTATTTCCTCATCAACGTCCCATGTCAAGCATAACCCATATAAAACTTATTTGTATGATTTTTTTGTGTCTTCTTAATTAATGTCACCCATGAACATAGAAGGGGTGGGATCTCCATTCTCCCTGCACTGCAAAACCTGTTGTGCTTTGCCAGGTGACTGTGAAGCTGTGAAGTGTCTTGCCTTTGCTTTCAGATTGAAAACTTGCTTTGTTTTATGATTTCAATCTTGTTTGTCTTAGGACCTGGAAATCTATTTTCTTTCATACGTATTTATTTTCCAAGGAAAGGAATGAAAATAGAGGATTCCTGAAGGCAATAGGATCATAAATAGTGGGAAAAGGGGTTTTTTTTTTTTTTTCATTTGTTTTTTCTCCAGAATGCCCTGTCGTTCCTTGTGTAGTACTGGTACTATTTTGCCCCTGGCCACTAAATCATCAGTTTTACATTGATTCATCTTAACATTCTTGGATTTTGTTCTTTGCATAGAAAAGATTTAGAGTAAGTACTCTACAATGTTCATGTTTTTAGAAATTCAGTGTTTACAGAAATTCTGTGTTTGGAGAACAATACCCTGTGGCAGTGTTTCTGACTTTCATGTGGGTTCTTCCTCTAAGCTTCATCCCTACAAAGATACTTTAGGCCACAGCTGCACATTGCAGAATGAATACTGATTCTGCCCCTTTTAGTTTATTGCTTTTCACATTTTTGGAGATAATTAACTCATTAAAACAAAAATACCCAGATCATGACCACAAGACACACGTAGCTGTTACTCTTTCTTATCTTGTCAACTAAAGTGGTAGCGCATGTTTGGGGAATAGTAATTAGATTAATGGCTGTCTGTAACTTATTCACAAAGAACCTTTTCACCTTCTTGCACATTTTACCATCTGTAAAGCTGCAAGATACCTACAATGATGGCATGTCCTTATTTAATTGGAGAACTCTCCTCAACCATTCCTTTAGTCCACCCTCTCTCCCTCCCTCCTGCTCTCTCCCCAGCCCTCATCTCTTCTCTTGAAATCTGAGCATCTTTTTCTCTGACTTAGATCAGTGCAAATGTGTGGTTCCTTAAAGCAACAGGGCTACAAACTAGCAGAGCCTTAATGGATAGGCACACGTATGAGATTTTACTTCTTCTATTTTACACATGAGGAGGTTGAGACTCAAAAGTTTCACAACCTAAGCAACACACCAGATAAATGTTGGCATTTGGATGGCTATTGTTGTAGTCAAAGACTTTGATTCTAAAGTAAACTACAAAATGCCTCTCTTTAGCCTACCCATAGTACACGTGGACCAAGCTCTAAAGTTGTAGGGATAGAGAAGAGAGAAAAATTTGATTTTGTGGATTAGAAAAGAACTGATGAATTGGAGAGATGGATCAGCCTTTAAAGGCTATTCTCATAGGCTAAAATAGAGAAATGTGACTTGCTCTAGGTGATAAATATAAATGGCTGGGCGAGATCTTACACTTACTGGTGAAGAACATTCTTCAAGAGGACTAAAAATCTGTTTCCAAAATTCATGTTAGATGACTCACAATTTCCAGTAACTTTAGCTTCAGGAGAATCGGTACCTCTTCCTTCTGCACCTGTATTCACAAGTATAGAAAACTCATACATACATATATACATAATTAAAAATAAAAGATCTTTAAAAATACATCTAGAAAATTTCAGACACAGTGAAAGAAAAGGAGATATACATGTTTATAATGGCATTCCCTGAAGAAATTCATAAAGAATGATAAAATAGTAGTTACTACCTTCCAGATGTTCAACAATTGTTTTCTAATCCCTTGAAGGAGGTTCAAAAATAAAGGGTTATGCTGTAAACCTCACCATAAAAACATGTCCTTAAATGATATGGTAATCAGAGGAAACAGACTTCTGCCATAGGAGCCTTTTCAACTCTCCTCTGCTACCTTTATCACAAAATGAACAAGCAATATTAAAGACATACAGAAAGGACTTTCAAAATATCTCCTTTCATCATCATTATAAAGTCTCAAGGGCAGAGTTTGTTACAATTTTATGGAAGAGGTTACAAGGATTTAGAAAGGTCAATAAAGTTACCAATAATGGGACTGTTGGGAGGTTATGAGCAATAAAGAGTTAGGTCACTCAAACCTTGCATCACTAAGGTTCAGTCTGATGGCCGCACGCAAAGAGTACTGAAACCCACCGAAGATGCTAAACTCTTATGGCCAGTTATACAAATGTGCTCTTTAGATGCCTAGCATTGTGATTGTTGCTGCAAATACATGCTCAATTGCATATTCATTTGAGCATATTTATTATTTTAAGCTGCAAAATACCAAGGGAACTTTACTTGAAGCACAGCCATAGTACAGGTCAAAGTATTCTGTAAGATGATAGAGGATGCCCAAGGGCATCCTTTTTGATGGCAACAAAATATAAAAACAATACTGCCTTTTTATATCATATATTTATATGTTAGTATTTAAATTTATAACTCATCACTCATGCTAAAAGCTCAATTTCTAAAGCACATACGATTTGTTGATCATTTCATTTATCATTTATGAGGATGTTTATCTAACATGAATACTTTTTACATGTAGGATCAGAAGGAAGTTTCTTATGTTTTTAGAATGTAAAGTCAAAGGAACTAAGGCTGTAATCTTAAATACTTAGTGTTAGAGATTTAATAAAATTGGCTGGATTCTAATATTTTTAAACATTTAATAGATATCTATCTTTAGAATCCTCTATGAATATATGTTGATGATATAGGTTGTAATGATCTAAAATTGTTACTAACATTAATCCATTATTCTTTGCCCTTCAAAGAGAGTATAGGACAAACCTAACTCCCCTAAGTTATATTTCAAACACACAAATTTATTTTTTAATTTTTTATTAATTATTTCATTTATTTACATTTCAGATGCTGTGCCCCTTCCCAGTTTCTCCTCCGCAAACCTCCCACCCCATCCCCCATCCCCTTTGCCTCTAAAAGGGTGCTCACCCACCCGACTACCTACTCTCACTTGTTGCCCCAGAGAAGAGGGATGCTAGAGGGGTAAAGATCTTTTCTCAATCTGTAGGTTGCTGTTTTGTCCTATTGACACTGTCCTTTGCCTTACAGAAGCTTTTCATTTTCATGAGGTCCCATTTGTTAATTATTGATCTTAGGACCTGAGCTATTGGTGTTCTGTTCAGGAAATTTTCTCCTGTGCTGATATGTTCGAGGCTCTTTCCCATTTCCTCTTCAATGAGAGTCACTGTATTTGGTTTTATGTGGAGGTCCTTTATCCACTTGGACTTGAGCTTTGTACAAGGAGATAAAAATGTATCAATTTGCATTCTTCTACATGCAGACAGCCAGTGAGACCAACACCATTTGTTGAAAATTCTTTCTTTTTTCCACTGGTTTTGGTATGGTTTTGGCTTCTTTGTCAAAAATAAAGTGCCATAGTTATGTAGGTTTATTTCTGGTGCTTCAATTCTATTTTCTTGATCTACCTGTGTGTATCTACCAATACCATGCTGTTTTTATTGCTTTGACTCTGTAGTACAGCTTGAAGTCAGGGATAGTGATTTTCCTCTGAAATTCTTTTATTGTTTAGAATTGTTTTTGCTATCCTAGGTTTTATTTATTTATTTATTTGTTTGTTATTCCAGATGAATTTGAGGCATGCTCTTTCTATCTCTGTGAAGAATTTAGCTGGAATTTTGATGGGGATTGCATTGAATCTGTAGATGCTTTTGGTAGGATGGCCACTTTTACTATGTTAATCCTATTAATCCATGAGCATGGGAGATACTTTCCATCTTCTGAGGTCTTCTATGAATTTTTTCTTCAGGGACTCGAAGTTCTTATACAGGTTTTTTACTTGCTTGGTTAGAGTTACACAAGATACTTTATATTATTTGTGACTATTGTGAAGGGTGTTCTTTCCCTAAAATTTTTACCAGTCCATTTATCCTTCTTATAAAGGAAGGCTACTGATGTGTTTGAGTTAATTTTATAACCAGCCACTTTGCTGAAGTTGTTTATCAGGTGTAGGAGTTCTCTGGTGGAATTTTTAGGGTTGCTTTTGTATACTAGTGATACCTTGTCTTCTTCATTTCCATTTTGTAACTGTGACTTCCTTTTGTTGTCTAATTGCTCTAGCTAGAACTTTGAGTACTCTATTGAATAAATAGGGAGAGAGTGAGCAGTCTAGTCTTGTACCTGATTTTAGTGTGATTGTTTCAAGTTTCTATCCATTCAATTTGATGTTAGCTGTTGGTTTGTTGTACATTGCTTTTATTATGTTTAAGTATGTGCCTTGAGTTCCTGACCTTTCCAAGACTTTTAACATGAAGGGATGTTGTATTTTGTCAAAGGCTTTTTCAGCATATAATGTGATGATCACATGATTTTTTCTTTGAGTTTGTTTATATAATAGACTCCGTTGATGAATTTTTCTATATTGAACCATCCCTGCATCCCTGGAATGAAGCCTACTTGAACATATAAATGATGATTTTGATGAGTTCTTGGATTTGTCAGAATTTTATTGAGTAGTTTTGCATTGATATTCATAAGCAAAATTGGTCTGAATTTCTATTTCTTTTTTGGGTTTTTGTGTGGTTTATGTATCAGCGTAACTGTGGCTTCATAGAATGAATTAGGTACTATTACTTCTGTTTCTATTTTATGAAATAGTTTCATAAATATTGGTATTAGGTCTTTTTTGATATAATAACAAACTGAATTTTAATCATACATATTTTTATTTTATTTTATGGGCATAAAGGTAATTATATTTTTTCCATATATACAACTGGCTGTGTTATTCTGTATTTCATATATACATATATACATATTTATATATTTATATAATATACACATATATTATATATAATGACAATATAGCATATGTAATATATAACACATAAAATATAACATAGATTATAATATATGGACATGTTATATACATTTTAATATAATGTATATTATTCACATTATATATGCATTTAGGTGTATATATATGTATATGTATATATGTGTGTGTGGGATATATATATATATATATATATATATATATATTCCTTCTTCAATGAGGACAGTATGTTATCAATTTTAGATACTCTCATAGTAAATTCTACTTTTACAGACATAATCACTAGCAATACACTTTTCATAGAGAATATTTGTTAAGGTCTTTAGTTTAATCAGCATTTGTTAGGATAAAAGCAATCTATAAGACACTTATAATTATGTAGGTATTTAATTTCCATTCTGTAATTTTGTAGCATCCACACTGTGTTGTGATCTTCTTTCTTCTTGGGTTTGATATGGTCTGTGAGTTGTATTGTGAGTATTCTGAGCTTCTTTTTTGCTAATACCCACTTATCAGTGAGTACATACCATGTGTGTTCTTTTGTGATGGGGTTACCTCACTCAGGGTGATATTTTCTAGTTCCATTCATTTGCCTGTGAACTTCATGAAGTCATTGTTTTTAATATCTGAGTAGTATTCCATTGTGTAAATGTACCACATTTTCTGTATCCATTCCTCTGTTGAGGGACATCTAGGTTGTTTCCAGCTTCTGGCTATTATAAATATGGCTTCTATGAACATAGTGGAATATGTGTTTTTATTACATGTTGGAGCATCTTCTAGGTATATGCCCAGGAGTGGAATAGCTGGGTCCTCAGGTAGTATTATGTTCATTTTTCTGAGGGTGCTCCTAACTGATTTCCAGAGAGGTTATATCAACTTGCATTCCTACCAGCAATGGAAGAATGTTCCTTTTTCTCCACATCCTTGCCAACATCTGCTGTCACCTGAGTTTTTGATCTTAGCCATTCTGACTGGTGTGAGGTGAAATCTAAGGGTTGTTTTGATTTGCATTTCCCTGATGACTAAGGATGTTGAACATTTCTTTAAGTGCTTGTTAGCCATTTGAGATACCTTAGTTGAGATTTCTCTGTTAAAATCTAGAAATATTGAACGTAATTAGGTTCCAAACACAAACAAGACCACTATTGGACAGCTTCAGCTTTATACTCCCTTTTTCAAGCAGTAGCTCATCAGGAAATCTTGACTGCTATTTACTTTGTGTACTGAATTGTCCTGTCTTTTTCCCACCAGTGTAAAATTTATTGACAGATAAATATTTAGGGCCTGGTGGGTAATGTTGAAATGATTGCCCTTCCGGCTTCTTCTTCTTTTGTCATGTATCAGAGTCAACTGTTTCCTAACTTTCAGTCCTTTACTTCATTTTCCTGCACATCCTCATGCCTCAAGCTTTTGGAGCGTCTGTTGATTTTTCCCAGCTTTAGTAGCACAAACTCTATGAGCACTGGAGAGGGAGGCTTGATCCTTGCTCTCTTCTGTGCCTGTAGAGCCTGACCTTTCATGATGACAATTTAAAATGCTGACTGTCCGCTTTGAAGGGACTTCAAGAGTTCTAGGAGGAAAGTAAAACGATAAAAATATTCTGTAATAAATAAATTAAGTGCACTACAACTTTTATATGTTATAGTCTTATATTAATTTGTTGGTCTATGCTTTATAAAAATTAGTTTATACTTTATGAAATTAGTATCACAGAATATTCTACAAATATATTTATTATTATTATTGTATTCTGGGGTGAGAACATGTGGAAGTGTGGAGGTCAGCATACAATTTTATGGAGTCAGTTTCCTCCTTCTACCTGATTAATATGGGTAACAGGAATTGAATTTAAAATACCAGACATTTGTTTTTGAGTAGAATACATCTTTGCACACTGAGCCATCTTTCTGGTTCCTGGTATTATATACTATGCTTTTAATGGGGAAATCTTCAAAACAACTGGTTTTTAATAGTGTCACATTTCTTCATATAAATAACAGCTTTTATTCTCTTATGCAAAAGGAGTTTTTAAGACACTGAATACTTTATGAAAGAAAGATGTAATAATGAAAGCATGGGGTCCTTTTACAGTGTGTCACACACTCTCAGAAGAAACAAAGTCCTGCTTTGAATGATGGGTTTCCTATCAGCGTGTCTCCCTCTGCTTCTCTGATTTGTTTTTACTTTATCAGTACTTTTTGTTCATACAATATATTTTGATAATATTCCTCCCTCAACTCTATCCATATCCTCTACACCTGCCTGTCTATTGAAATTCATATCCCTTCTTTCACTCAAAACAAAAGAATGCAAGAATATTTCCCTCAAACAAAAAAACATTATCACCAACCAAACTGTTAGCCAGTTTTCAATTGCTATGATGAAAAACCATGACCAAAGTGCATTGGAGAAGACAGAATAATTATCTGGCAACACTTTCACATTGTATTCTATCACCCGGCATCAGAACAGGAAATCGAATGGAACAGCAACCTTGAGGGAGGAGGTGATATAAAGGCTGGAAGAATGTTGCTTATCTGAATGTTCCTCATGGCTTGATCAATCTGCTTTCTTATAGAACCCAGAACCACCAGACCAAGGATAGCACCACCCATAGTGGGGTGGGCTGTCCCCCACCAATCACTAAAAAATTACCCTGCAGCTGGATCTTATGGAGGCATGTTATCAACTGAGATTCCTTCCTTTCAGAAAACTCTAGCTTTTGTTAACTGGACATAAAGTTATTCAGTACAATTAACCCCTTGTCACCTTTACACACAGATACATCATTTTAAAGTCATATCCTATCCTTTCTTGTTCTTCTCCAAGATCATTCATTAATATGAACATTAGAATATTAACCTTTGAAATTATAAAAATCCCACAGCCCTCAAAATTTTAAATAATTAAAAATTAAGTCTCTTTGTATTAGTATCTTAAAATCCAAAGTCCTCTAATATTCAGTCTCTAAAATATGGGCTCTTGTAAAGTCAAAAATAAATGTTTTCTTACTTCAATAGGGAAGAACCAGGGCACAGTCACAACCAAGTAAAACCAATACCAAACTTCAACAGTAGAAATAACTTGGTGGCCAATTACTGAGGATTCTCTCACAACGTTCTGGAATCCTTCAAGTGGCTTGTGTGACTTCTCTATTTCTGCCTTATACAGCAGACACAGCCTGTCTTCCAGGTTCTGATTGGCTCCCCTCTATTGCTGCTGCTGCTCCTTGTGGTCATCCCCTGTCACAGGGGATGTCACAGGAACCTCCAAAATGTCTGTGGGGTCCTTTGCTCCAAGTGGGCTACTCTTTGATCAATGGCTTTTTCGGGGACTCCATCCCTGTTATACAGTGCCATATGTCAGCCAATCTCTATGACCTTTTCATACCTTCAAAATCAGTACCATCTGAGTGACCCTTACATGACCAAGCTTGACTTCAAACAGGAGATACAACCTTGGCCATGTCTGAATTACAGATTCTGTATGCTGACTATCTGGAAAGACTTTACACATGTCATTTCAACAATGGTGGTCTCTTCTGAATAACTGCTCATCTTTCAGCTTCAGCTGATAAGGATCAAGTATCTCAGCAAATAAGGATTCACTTTAATAGTTCTGGAATCTTGTGGATCGCTGCTGATTTTTCAGCCCAGCTAAACCAGAAGCATGAAATCTTAATTAAAAATAACAAATGGCTCTGATAACTTCACAAGCCAGCCCTCTACCATTTGCATTCCTCTTATAATTCTTGTCTTCCAAGATTCTACAGGATAGCCCACTGGCCTATCAATGGCCTTTCTAGTCCAAAGTTCCAAATCTTTCTATAATCCTCCCCAAAACACATGGTCAGGTGTTTCACAGCAATACCTCACTATCCTGATACCAACTTTTGTCTTTGTCACTGTTTGATTGCTGTTTGGAAATGCTGTGACCAAAGTGAATGGGAAGAAAAGAACATATTTGGCTTACAATTCTACATTGTAGTCCATCATTGATGATTGTTAGGATAGACACTCAAACAGTACAGGCACCTCTCTTACTGGCTCTACACAACTTCTGCTGTTGCTGTTGGTGGTCATCACAACCTCAAGGCAAGAACTGATGTAGAGGCTGTGGAGGGGTTCTGCTTACTGGGTTGCTTCTATGGTCTGCTCAACCTGCTGACCAGCCCAAGATGGCACCACCCATAAGGTGGGCCCTTCCCTATCAATCGCTAGTTAAGAAAAGGCTAGATGGCTAGATTGTATAGAAGCATTTTCTAATTATCGTCTCCACCTTTCAGTTAACTCTAGTTTGTGTTAAGTTGACACACACCAGCCCATACACACACACACACACACACACACACACACACACACACACACACACGCCCCAGTCTGACCATGAGGCTTTCCCTGGAACAAACACACCTTTTAAAATAACTGGCTTGGAAGGAACAGAGGTAGAGGCACAGACCTATCTCATTTGGTAATTTGAGATGGTAAAGAATGTTAATATTGTCTTTTGCATTATACTAAATATTTAATCTATGAAATGAACCCTGAACATCTACATTAACCTATGTAAAAATTAATGAAACATCTATCATTTATCTATAAAAGTAAGTTAATATTATATTTTGATCCCAATGCCTTAAGAAGGATGCAATCTCCTTTCAAATTCATGTCTTCAATTAACCTTCTTCTGATTTAATTTTTTAAAGGTTGACATGCACCAACATGACTTTCAGGTTGTCAATCTGTCTGGCCTGTTGTAAAACCCTGTCAAGAGAACATATCCCTTATGAATGCTAAGTTTCCATAAGAATCACAGCTCTTTATTAGATTAAAATTGGTTGGCATAACAAGTTTATTGTTAAGTGGAGAAAGAGGTGTCTGGGGTGGTAGGTTTTATCTTGTTGCCCTGGTAAATAGGACAGGCTAAATTCTTAAACCCAGGTTTATTACTTTGAGTAGGGTCAAGCTGTTGGCCACCAGACATATCAGTTGTACAAATCAGTGGAAGGTGGTGAGTGTCTTGAAGTCATTTATTTTGCACATTTTCATGCCTCATGCTAACAAGATGTGTAACTAGTGCTTATATATAAGCAATCTTTGGAAACCATTATTTCTTTTGCTAAACTTCATAAATAGATAACATTCTATGGAAGTAAAAGTTAAAGTGAGAATTGATGTTATCTATTCAAATGATTAAACAGTTTAATTGATTTTTATAAAACATATGAAATATACTGTTTCAAAACAATGTTCCATGCTTATGTAATATATTCCATCTATTTGACTCCAGATGCGCTACTTAGTTTTTCCCCCAAGGCCGGGGGTTGGACATAAGACCTTTGATAGGCAGGCCATCTCCTACTACCAGCTCTTCAGCCTCATTGGTGAACCACTTTTATTGGTTTATCTAGAAATGTTGGTTTTGTAACTTGATTATTTCCCCTGAGGATACAATCAGATGTTGCCTATAATTCTGTTTAAATCTTTGCTTTAAAGATCAATTTATTTTTATTTCTGTCCATTTTACCTGTCAATGTAGCTATACTGCATGTATGCCCTATGCCACTAGAGCTAGGGGCAAATGGAGGTAAGCCACCACATGGACGCTGGGAACTGAATCGGGGTCCTTTATGGAAACAGAATATGCTCTTACCCACTGAGACATTTAGCCAAACCTAGTTTTAAAATATTTTTCAATAGTTAATTTAAAATAGACGTAGTGGATGGAAAAAATGCTGTGTAAGGGAAAGAAAGTAAACCAGAAATGACAAACAAAGAAATATGTTAGAGTTTAACAGTTTCCAAAAAAATAAAATAGAAGTCTGGAGAGATGGCTCAGCAGTTAAGAGCACTGATTGCCCTTCCAGAGGTTCTGAGTTCAATTCCCAGCAACCACATGTTGGCTTACAATCATCTGTAATGAGATCTGATGCCTTCTTCTCATGTGTCTGAAGACAGCTAAAGTGTACTCATATAAATTAAATCTCCTTCTATTTAGGGATGCAGATAAGTTCTTAGCCCAATATTATTTCTTTTAAGGAAAAGATTCCTGTGACCTGGGTTTTGTCTGGATTTGGTCTTAGTTCCCTAGGGTCAGAGATGGGAATGAGAAGGTCTCTGAACCCTGGGCTGTTGCTTGACTAGCTGTCTGTGAAGATGCACTTACTTGCTTTATCTATTATAAGTCATTCTTTAATTTTTCATCTGGTTTGAGTAAAAGCCTTACCACACAATATCCTAGTATCCACTTCTAATGATTTGATGCCTGGATAATAATCACAATCATATCTTTTAGCTATGTTAAGTGAAAATTTTAATCCCAATTTAAAACACAATACTTTCAAAACAATGTCTTTGGAGTATCAAATTAAAGAAATATTTTCATATTATATCTATTTAGAAAAAACATAATATAAAATTGCATCTAACTGCAAACACATTATCCTTTGACCAATTACAACAAATAAGGAAGTTGGGATTCTGGTCAGGTCTTCTGCTAAACAGCACTTGAAAACTTGTAAATGACTTTGGGTATGTCCCTTAAGCTATTAGCAGTTATATTTCTTTATTGAGGGAAGGTGATAATAGCTGTCTTCTGGCAGTTAACCTTTGACCAATATGCAGTGCACACATTGATTTCTTTTTTATTGAAATATTAAGCTGCTTGATGTGTCCGTTTTCATAATGGGGCTGAATATTTTTTAATATTCTCCCAGCTGGACTATAGAAAGAAGTATGAAAATAGATGAAAATTAATCCTAGGATTGGACTTTTTATTATTGTGAGCCCTTCTGAAGAGTCATTTACCCCAGTGCAGCTACCAGCGCTTATGAAAGAGGGAATTAAGGGGACAATAATTGGGTGATGTTTATGGTATGCTCTTCCAACCTACATTACAGGTGCTGCTTAGAAATCTCTAGAAAGGCAATACTTAGATGAATCCCAGATATTCTTCTTCTGATTTTCAGGTGTGTGTCCCTGTGGTTTAAGTGGCTCATTTGATTTTTATGTATGCTGAAAGCTAAGGACCACTGACATAAATCAAGTGATGTAAATAATTTTAGTAGAAGTCTACTAGGACTTGAAAGTATAATAATTTACACACACACACACACACACACACACACACACACACACAGAGATCCAGATGTACTAAGCCTACAGAAGTGCTTGTTCTAATGTTCATGTACTTATGAAAACATACAAAAAAATCAGCAAAATTTAACAACTTTGATAATCAAGCATTAAAATGGCAGAGCACTAGCAACAACAAAGGCAATGATGGATGCTGCTGAGATGTTAATGTAAGATAGATATCAATTGTTTCTTCTATCCTGAAGTGAAGGTGTATATACTTGTAAGACTTAGCACATATTACAAGATCACAATTATCAGAGGACATTATTCTCATTCAGCATTAGTTTTTATAAATAAATGTATGATTTGTATTAAAACACTGATAGGTCTTGAAGTTCTGTTTAGTTCTTTGAGATTAAAGACATCATAGACGTGAGAGTGATTTATTTCATTACAAAGAGTTTTATTCATTGAACACTTAATGCTGGTCATAAATGTCTTTGTAGTGGAAACAACTCTACAGGAGAGAAGAGATTATAAAAGAAATTATTTTTGCACCAAAAAAATATCTTTATAACTGTGGCATCTTGAAATATGCTGTTGATACTAAATCTGTGGGAGAATAATATTAGAAAAACATATCTCTTTCTTGTTTGTCTGTTGATTGTCATATACCAGTGATTATCAAAACAGTGGTTTTGTAGACAGGATGAACAAAGAGGTGAGTTTTCAATAGAAGCCTGGAAGTCAAATTAAACTACTTATGTAACTCAAAATGATGCAATCTTCAAATGCGTATTAGAAATTCTAAAAAATGATGACCTTAGATTGCCTTGAATCTCAAAACTCTGGTCTTTTTCAAATGTTTCCCCCTTTCCAGATCTCCCCTTTGGAACCTTCCTATCCCCTCCCTATTAGATTCAGTGTATCTGGTTTTATGTGGAGGTCCTTGATTCACTTGGACTTGAACTTTGTACAGGGAAATGGGAATAGATCAATATGCAATCTTCTACATGTAGACCAACAGTTGAACCAGCACCATTTGTTGAAGATACGGTCTTTTTTCTACTGGATGGTTTCAGCTCATTTGTCAAATATCAAGTGACCATAGGTGTGTGGGTTTATTTCTGGGTCTTCAATTCTATTCAATTGATTTACCTGCCTGACACTGTACCAATACCATGCACTTTTAATCACTACTGCTCTGTAGTACAGCTTGAGGTCAGGCATGCTGATTCCCCCAGAAGTTCTTTTATTGTTGAGAATAGTTTTTGCTATCCTGGGTTTTTTGTTATTCCATATGAATTTGAGAATTGCTCTTCCTAAGTCTATGAAGAATTGAGTTGGGATTTTGATGGGGATTGCATTGAATCTGTAGATGGCTTTCAGAAGGATGGCCATTTTAACTATATTAATCCTGCCAATCCATGAGCAGTGGAGATCTTTCCATCTTCTGAGGTCTTCTTCGATTTCTTTCTTCAGAGACTTGAAGTTCTTGTCATATAGAACTTTCACTTGTTTGGTTAAAGTCATACCAAGATACTTTATATTGTTTGTGACAATTGTGAAGGGTATCATTTTCTTACTTTCTTTCTCAGCCTGTTTATCCTTCGAGTATAGGAAGGCTAATGATTTCCTTGAGTTATTTTTATATCTGTCCAATTTGCTGAAGGTGTTAATCAGCTGTAGCAGATCTCTGGTGGAGTTTTTCAGGTCACTTAAGTATACCATCATATCATCTGCAAATAGTGATATTTTGATTTCTTCCTTTCCAATTTGTATCCCTTTGACCTCCTTTTGTTGTCTAATTGCTCTAGCTAGAACTTCAAGTACTATATTGAATAGATAGGGAGAGAGAGGACAGCCTTGTCTCGACCCTGATTTTAGTGGGATTGCTCCGAGTTTCTCTCCATTTAGTTTGATGTTGGCCACTGGTTTGCTGTACATTGCTTTTACTATGTTTAGGTATGCTCCTTGAATTCCTGATCTTTCCAAGACTTTTATCATGAAGTGATGTTGAATTTTGTCAAATGCTTTTTCAGCATCTAATGAAATTACCATGTGTTTTTTCCATTGAGTTTTTTATGTAGTGGATTATGTTGATGGATTTCCGGGTATTGAACCATCCCTGCATCCCTGGAACGAAGCCTACTTGATCATGGTGAATGATCATTTTGATGTGTTCTTGGATTTGGTTTGCGAGAATTTTATTGAGTAATTTTGCATCGATATTCATAAGGGAAATTGGCCTAAAGTTTTCTTTTATTGTTGGGTCTTTGTGAAGTTTTGGTATCAGTATAAGTATGGCCTCATAGAGTGAATTGGGTAGTGTTCCTTCTGTTTCTATTTTGTGGAATAGATTGAAGAATATTGGTATTAGGTCTTCTTTGAAGGTCTGATAGATTGAAGAATATTGGTAGTAGGTCTTCTTTGAAGGTCTGATAGAATCCTCCACTGGTCCTGGGCTTCTTTTTGTTGGGAGACTTTTAATGACTGCTTCTATTTCTTTTGGGGCTATGGCACTGTTTAGATGGTTTATCTGATCCTGACTTCACTTTTGCATTTGGTATATGTCTAGATGCTTGTATATTTTTTCCATATTTTCCAATTTTGTTGAGTGTAGGCTTTTGTAGTAGCATCTGATGATTTTTTGAATTTCCTCAGAATCTGTTATTATGTCTCCGTTTTCTCTTCTAATTTTGTTAATTTGGATATTGTCTCCATGCCCTCAGGTTGGTCTGGTAAAGGGTTTATCTATCTTGTTGATTTTTCTCAAAGAACCAGCTCCTGGTTTTGTTGATTCTTTGTATTGTTCTTTTAGTTTCTACTTGGTTGATTTCAGCCCTTAATTTGATTATTTCCTGCCTTCTACTCCTCTTGGGTATATTAGGTTCTTTTTGTTCTAGAGCTTTCAGGTGTGCTGTTAAGTTGCTAGTATATGCTCTCTCCAGTTTCTTTTTGGAGGCATTCAGAGCTATGTGTTTTCCTCTTAACACTGCTTTCATTGTGTCCCATAGGTTTGGGTATGCTGTACTTTCATTTTCATTCAATTCTAGGAAGTCTTTACTTTCTTTCTTTCTTTCTTCCTTGACCAAGTAATCATTGAGTAGAGCTTTGTTCAGCTTCCATTTGTATGTGGGCTTTCTGTTGTTGTTGTTGCCATTGAAGATCAGCCTTAATCCATAGTGATCTGATAGGAGACACAGTATTATTTCAATTCTTATATCTGTTGAGGTTTGTTTTGTGATCAATTATATGATCAATTTTGGAGAAGGTATTGTGAGGTGCTGAGAAGAAGGTATATTCTTTTGATTTAAGATGAAATGTTCTAAAGATATTTGTTAAATCCATTTGGTTCATAACATCTGTTAGTTTCACTGTATCTCTGTTTAGTTTGTGTTTCCAAGATCTGTACATTGATGATAGTGGGGTGTTGATGTCTCCCAGTATTAATGAGTGAGGTGAAATGTGTGCTTTGAGCTTTAGTAAAGTTTCTTTTATGAATATGGGTGCCCTTGTATTTGGGGCAAAGAAGTTCAGAATTGAGAGTTCTGCTTGGTAGATTTTTTTTTTTTTTTTTTGGTTAGTATGAAATGTCCTTCCTTGTCTTTTTGGATGACTTTTGGTTGAACGTCGATTTTATGCGATATTAGAATGGCTACTCCAGCCTGTTTCTTGTGACCATTTTCCTGGAAAAATGTTTTCCAGATTTTTACTCTGAGATAGTGTTTGCCTTTTACATGGAGTTGCGTTTCCTGGTTGCAGCAAAATGCTGGGTCCTGTTTATGGATCCAGTCTGTCAGTCTATGTCTTTTTATGGGGGAATTGAATCCATTGATGTTAAGAGATATTAAGGAATAGTGATTGTTGCTTCCTGTTATTTTCAATGTTATTTTTATGTTTGTGTGGCTATCTTTTTTTGAGTTTGTTGAAAGGTTACTTTCTTGCTTTTTCTAGGGTGTATTTTTCCTTCTGGAGTTGGCATTTTCCATGTATTATTCTTTATAGGGCTAGGTTTGTGGAAATATACTGTGGAAATTGGTTTTGTCATAGATTATTTTGGTTTTGCAATCTATGATAATTGAGAGTTTTGTTGGGTATAGCAGCCTGGGCTGACATTTGTGTTCTCTTGGAGTCTGTATGAATTCTGCCCAGGATCTTCTAGCTTTCATAGTCTCTGGTGAGAAGTCTGGTGTAATTCTGATAGGCCTGCCTTTATATGTTACTTTCCCTTACTGCTTTTAATATTCTTTCCTTATTTTGTGTATTTTGTGTTTTGACTATAATATGACAGGAGGAATTTCTTTTCTGGTCCAATCTATTTGGAGTTCTGTAGGTTTCTTGTATATTTATGTTCTTCTTTTTCTTTAGGTTAGGAAAGTTTTGTTCTATAATTTTGTTGAAGATATTTACTGGTCCTTTAAGATGGGAATCTTCACTCTCTTCTCTACCTATTATCTTCAGGTTTTTTCTTCTCATTGTATCCTGGATATCCTGGATGTTTTGGGTTAAGAGCTTTTTGCATTTTGTGTTTTCTTTTACTGTTGTGTCAATGTTTTCTATGGTATCTTCCACACCTGAGCTTCTCTCTTCTATCTCTTGTATTCTGTTGGTGATGCTTGCATCTATGACCTCTGTTATCTTTCCTAGGTTTCCTAACTTTGGGGTTGTCTCCTTTTGTGATTTCTTCATTGTTTCTATTTTATTTTTAGTTCTTGGATGGTTTTCTTCATTTCCTTCATCTGTTTGTTTGTGTTTTCCTGTAATTCTGCCCATTTGATTGTGTTTTCCTGTAATTCTTTAAGGGATTTTTGTGTTTCCTAGTTAAGGGCTTCTAGTTATTTACCTGTGTTCTCTTGTATTTCTTTAAGGGAGTTATTTATTTCCTTCTTAAAATCTTCTATCATCATCATGAGATGTGAATTTAAGTCTGAGTCTTGCTTTTCTGGTGTGTTGGGGTATCCATGGCTTGCTGTGGTGGGAGAGCTGGGTTCTGTTGATGCCAAGTAGCCTTGGTTTCTGTTCTTTCTGTTTTGCCCTTGTATTTTGCCATCTACTTATCTCTGGTGTTAGCTGGTCTTACTCTCCTTGACTGTGACTTGTCTTTCCTTCAAGCCTAGGTGTCAGTACTCCTGAAGACCAGCTTTCTATTAGAGGTATTTGGGTTTGGAGAGCTTTGGTACATGGTCTCTCTGGGGTACAGACAGAAACCAGAAGGATTTAGTCCCTAGCTGTTCCTTGGTTCCTTTGTCCTGATGGTTCTGCAAGGTTCCCTCTTGATCCAGTGAAATTGAACAGAAGTGGTGGTCTTGCCTGTGCTTGAAGGTGTGTCGGCACTCCTGGGATACTAGCTCTCTCCTGGCACTATTTGAGTATAGAGCCCTGTGTAATAAGATCTGCTTCCCAGCCACCAAAAGAAACCAGAAGCCCATTCCTCAGTCCTTGTGTCCTGGGGATTCCAGGTGGGTCCGTCTGAACAGACAGGTTTGCCTACACTCCTGGGAGGCTATATTTCTCCCAGCACTCTTAGGCTATGGATCCTTGGTGGCCCAGGCAGAGGTCTCTCCCAGAACACTGGTCTTTATTAGTGCCTTATGTATTTCATTTTATTGAGTCATCAGTTATATTTATGTATTTATCCAAGGTTTAAAAATTTGTAGTTTGTATGTCTGCCAAAAATGGAGAAAAATCACATTACTACCTCGATTTTGTAAACTAAGTTATAATAATATTCCTGTGATGAAATATTTTATTTATGAACCCCTGCCCTTCTGTTCTTCCTCATCAAGCCAGGAAGGACATAAGAGAAGGAACCATGTGAGTCACTGAGTTGGTAAGCCTACTTTAACAGTCACTGTATGTGCAATGATATGAAATATGTTGGTTATTGCTATCCCCACTGTGGCTCCTTATTATATTTTGAGGTATTAACATTAATTCAATGATATAAATCTATTAATGTGTGCTCTTTGAATGATATTGCTTTGTGGGAGAAAATAAAATTATTTTAGACCCCTGAACTTTAAAGAACTGGCTATATGATAATAGGAAAATTCCTTAACTTGGTGTTCTATCAGCTTGTGACTGTCCTTAAGTCCTATTGGTTTGTTTTTTGAGTGAAGAATGATAGGTTTACCTTGAACTTTCTATTTACCAGAGGTAGAGCTTGTAGGCATGTTCTTTCTGCCTCCACCTCCCAAGAGTGCTGTGATTACAGATTGTCATCATGCCCACTTTATGTGGCTATAGAATTCAACTCGGGGTTTTGTGCATGAAAGACATAGCCAACTGAGCTATATGGCTTATGCTGTCCTCCAGTCTTTAATCTTCTTGGACATATGCTTCATGGAAAGCTGTGTTTGGTTATCATTTAGCCCAACTGAATGAGTGTTACAATGAGACTATTGCCCAGTATCACACTTGCTTTGACACCCACAGTCTCTATTGCAATACCATCAGTGTTAATAGGCATCCTACCAGGACAAACATTATGAAAACATTGCACAAACATTATCCTTGAAAACATCTCAATTTAGAGGTAAAATTGTGTCAAAGTACATTCAGAATTGACAGCATATGTGTACTCCAAATTAAAAAAAAAAAAACATAAAGTTTCAGAAATCAGATGTACATTACAAAATGCTAAGCACATTTTCTTAGAATGGATCTACTCATTAGCATGTTGCTAAAAATTCATTTGTAAATTTGTCATTCTTCATTTCTGTAGCTTTGAGAAAACTGTTTGAAAAGTGTGTTCACAAGACCATAGACTACAGTAGTGTAGATTGTTAAATGAATTCTTGTCTCAAGGCCTGACACAAATTCAGAAGTATAGACTGAGGGGTTTCTGAAGATACAAGAGCAAAGAAAATGTCCCATTGCCATGTTAGTTGGTTTGAATGGACCTTAAAATTTTAGTCTATAATGACTCCAATGGTAGAAGTACTATGAATATCATGTAAAGGGTTTCTGACATCATTTGTACAGTAATTTGATCATACAGTAAGTTGATCATACATCTCCTCCTGGGACAAAATAAGTGAAGAAGCAGTATAAGGAAGAAAAGATGCTTTACTGGCTTGCAATCTATCATGACAGGGAAGGTATAGCTTAGGGAAGCAAGGAAGCTCTCTTTGCAAGACAGCAAATCAGGAAGCACTGTATACAGACTGGCGCCAAAGGCAGTATGACTTTCAAGGCTTAGTGCTAATGAGTTTCTATTACTTATCATCTAAGACCCATCCCTACCCCCTCCCATGCTTTCAACTGCATCATTGGCTGGAAACTGTGTGTTCTAAGCTTTAGAGACCATTCCATGTGATAGCCATAACTAACAGTGTCTATGAGGGATAATAGAAGACGTGTAATGTAGGTAGAAGAAGGAGGACCTGCACTGTGTTGCTTTGATTGACTGTGAGTTGGTTCACAGCCCTGATGATGCAGTCTCTGCATTCTTCTATAAAATACGCCATAATGAAGAACATGTATGCTGTAGAAACTGGCAATTGGTACAAATATTAGCTTCACACACCCAAAAGCCACTGATGAGTCATTGCTAAAGAAATTTCCTATATTATACTTCAGAAGTGGTATTTGTGTTCATTCTTAAGAAAGGGATAGGAGAGTGGGGCAAAAATATCAGTAAGATTAAAAGCTTACCACATTGTGGAACTTATGCACTAGAAACCAAAAACACTGAAGCTAGTACATGCTGCATATATACATTTTACATGATTTATTCCTTTGTTTCTTAGGTAGTAATTCATCTAGTTTTCTTAGTTTAAAAGAACAAATAAATATAAACTAGGAAAGAAAATATGATTAAAATTGTATCACTATTGTGAAAGGTTGACCTTTTTCCTAAAACAAGTTGCAGAATGAATTTAAGAGGAAAATCAAAGCAGCCTATTGCTTTCAGTGTTAACAGACAGGGGCATCATCTCAAACTGTCAATTTCATTGCTTTATTTTCTCACTGCCTTTATTGGTGACTTCAGTATTTTTTGTGTCTAGTGCAAAATTTCAGTATGTGGTGGGCTTTTATTTTTCAATATATATTATCAGATTAGATCTGAAAAAATACTCCTAAATTTATATTTTTTACCAATTGCACATTTTATTGTCACTTGATAATATATTTATATCAAGAGTACATGTAGTAAACATTCCATTCTTTAAAATTTGAGTTTAATTTTAAACTTATGTCATATATTTATTGTTTTAGTTGCTAGGTAAGAAGATATGACATTTAAGACCAGCCTAAAAGAGGAGAAGGAGAGAGTGACAGAAGAAGGAAGGAAGGTGGGAAAGAAGGAAGGAATATGAAAATAGGAACAATTAGGGGAAGGATGAAGGGCATTAGTAAAATAGTCTTTCAAAAAAGTTTTTGGTTAGTAGTAGAACTTGACAGTTTTCTTCTTTTCTTATGAAGTTTGTGTTTCTTTTTTTCTCCCTTTAAAAAAAATTGTTCACAATTTTCAAATACTTGAAATGCAGTTTATAATTTTCATTAATTTTAAGATCACATATTTTTGTTAGTTTTTGTTAGTTTTACTATAATTTCTATTGTATTGAAGACTTCAATATTTTTACCAGTTTAAAAAATACTTAAAGTGAAGTTTTGAAAATTTATGTTGTATTTACCTCATTTATTTTGATCCATTCAAAATTTCTTGAGTTTATTGTCATACATATTTAATCTTTTACATTCAAATATTGAGTTTTTGTATAAAGACTATAACCTTACCTATTGCTTTCTCCTTAATTTGATTTTATTTTTTACCTTAATTTTCTAATTTACTTTAAATGAATTAAGGAATATTACAAGAATGACTTCAGTATCTCTTGTAAATTCATTCTTGGTCTTTCTTTTTCAGATAATGACTATGGCAATGAAAATGCCTTCTTAATTTCATTCTGTCCTTTGCCCTTTCTCTTATTTATGATAATCTAATCTTATCCTTCAGTGAGTCACTTTCCCATCCAACAAAACTTACTGGTTATTACCACATACCTGCCTGTATGCTGGTCATAATTTTAATCAGGTCTGAAATGTAACTACTAATTTCAAGGAGGAACAAAGGTACTGTGGCATGTTAAAAAGACTGATGCTAGAGAAAGCCACAAGCATTTTACTCAGTTGAAGGCACTGGAGACTTTGAGCCAGGGAATGACAGGCTTAGACTTGTCCTTTCTCAAGCTCATCCTAACTTTTATGTTTGAGAATGATGGCAATGGCACAGATCATAAACCCAGTCATTCAAGTGAGACACAATAGCTGACAGAACAAAACAGATGGAGAGACATGACGAAGATTAGGGTTGCTATATTCTAAATACAGAGAATTTGCTAGAAGATTCCATTTGAAGTATGTGTAGTATGCAGAACTACAGGAAACTAAGAGTTTCTCCTTAGCCATGGCAAAATATTGCTTTTGTTTATTCTCTCTCTCTCTCTCTCTCTCTCTCTCTCTCTCTCTCTCTCTCTGTGTGTGTGTGTGTTTGTGCGTGTGCACTTCCAGAATTTTATTTTGCACAAGTAAATGGTCAAAGGCTTGCTACACATTTGTACAGAGCTATTGAAGTGGCAATTAACATTTTGTACTTAGGCATGCACAGCTTCTGGGCTGATGATGCATATTTTTACTGTAATAAAAACAGAAGCCTAAATATTACTCTGTGTCACAGAACATGGGTAATAGGAAAGAGAGGAGAAAGGCAGAGGCAGGGAGGGAGACGAGAAAGGAGTGATGAGATGTGGGGAACTTGAGTCCCTGGCCTTTCTCACTGTAGGAGTCTAATGTAAAGGAGATCAGCAAATGTTAGGAGATGCGTATTTCTCTCTGTGTGGGTCTCAGTTTCTTCACCTCTACCCAAGATGCGTTTAAAATTATTTTTGAGATAAACTTCATCTTTGTTTTCAAGTGAAAAAGAAAAACTGTGGAGAAAAGAAAAAAGCAAAGAAAGGAGGGAAAGGAGGGAAGGGAAATACTGGTAAGCCAAACTGCAGAGGCTACCTTGGCTGTGTCACATATGAGTTTACAGAGACTTTAGAGGAGACCTGGAATTGTCCATTATATGAACTCATATGGAAGCTGTGGCTGAAGTTGACAAGAAGAATTTAGTTGGATTAGTGGGACAAAAATCTGTCTGATAGAAAATAGACACAGCAACATTGAAAAGAGTCCTAATTGCTTTGAAAAATCAATGTGAAAACTGAGATGTAAGATGTAGACTTAGAATTTCCTTTAATAAAGACTAGGGGACTGATGGAATGTTTACTTCTTGGAAATAATTAGAAACAGGCACCGCTGTTAACTGATATATGGGATAAATTGAAATTTTTTCAAGAAAGAGAAAGCTTTGACAAAATATCTAATGTGGAGACTGGCAAATAAACATTGTGGTGGAAGATTGAAATGACTTCTCATTATTTCAGGCTCTTCAGTGAATTACAAGAGAAAGTCAATGCTGAAAGATTTGGCTTGGCTGCATGGTGGTCTACATTAAGGTCATATGAGATAATACTTTCAGAGGGGGAAAATGAATGGAGCATCAAAGAAGATTTGGCATCTGAGTAGTTCCCGATGCATCCCTCTTGTCTAGGCATTATATGGAATGTAATTTATGATGCCATAAATATGAGCAGGTAGAAAAAGCTTTCATTTCTTCTGGAACTTTCAAGCCACAGTACTTTTCTGTCGCTTCCCATTGGACCTTAGGGGTTCAATTATGATTTGAAGCTCAAATGCCCTGTACAGGTTCCTGATTTGAACGATGGTAAGTTTTGAAAACGGTGGCAAGGACACCTAGGAAGTGTGGTCTTAGTTGATGAAAGCAGGTCACTAGATATGGGCCTTTGAAGGTCAGACCTGTCCATTTCTGATCTCATCTAAGATCTCTGTGGTTCCTGATCCAATGCCATGCAGACAGCTGTTTTATTATAAGGAGCCAATGCTATATCCTCTCACTAAGGCCACTCCTCTTTGCCTTCCCACTTATAATGAATGAATCAAGACTATATGAGACTATGACACAAGGTGAACTTCTCCTGACTTGTGCTGTTTCTTTCAGGCAGTTTGGACACTATGTTTCAAGAGTAACATGCCCTTTGTTTGTTAATCAACTTAAATTTCCCTAATGAAATGCATGAGGCAACTGACATACTGAAAGAATACATTATCTAGCTCATGGTTCTGTAGTTTCAGTTTAGACCAAACAGGCTAATCCTGTCTTTTTCTGGCAAGAATGGTGGATAGTAGCAACTTGCTGACATCATGAGTCAAGAAGCAAAAAAAGCATAGACTTCCAGTTCCCTGAGGCCCCCATACCCACTGTATGATGTAAGGCTCTTTGCATATCTGATTCTTAGTCATGCCAATACATTCCAAAAACACCTTGCTGGTGGGGACAAAACATTTTTTTTTTTTTTTTAGTAGGGGCAGGTTGGCAGTGTTCAGATTCAAACCACAGCAGTACATGCAATAAAAGCGATTTCTATTTGACTAAACCCTGAGAATTGGGTCTCCATTGTAAGGACTGTAAAGCTCTTCCCTCACATCTCTAGCAGTGAAGTTATTTTTTAAAGGTGTGTCACAAAAACTTTATGATGTGTTGGTACTAAACTTCAACGCTCCCTCTGTCATGGCAGCTAGATTCCCTGGGGACTCTATCTCCTTCATTTCTTGACAACACTGGTTGACTCAGCATATGAAGTGATTAACAGTGTGCAGGAGAAGCTGTATTTGCTGTGTCAGGAGGAAGAACTGTTCAAAGGCCATGAGGCTGTCTATTGTTCTTTGTGAAATTATTCAGTGAGTACAATGGTGCCAATGATTGCTTAAGGATGGGTTGCTGCTAGTGCTCAAATTTATGAGTGTGGAAGTCAGCTTTCCACTGTGGGTTTGGAGCATTTTTAGCAACATTTTCAAGAGACAATGGTCAGAGTGAGAACTAATTATTGAAATATGAAGAAAGTTCTGTTTGATCAATGAACGCCTAGATCATATTTTGGGTTGATCAAGAGGTGGATCATTCTTGCTAAAACATGCAAGCTATATTTTAAAAATTAGGATTGTGATAGAGATATATAAATGCTATGAACTAACAATTTTTTCAATAATTCTATTAAGATTCTATCATGTACATTCCTACTATGAGACACAACTGTCAGAAAGTTTACAGTGTTCTGGAGGACCTTCTGAACTTCAGTGAAAAACATGCTCCAACTTCCTGTGACATCAATTTATTTGATGGCATGAAATTAAATATAAATTTATGATTAAATGAATTTTCCATTTAATAAATATCTAAATAGCTACAAATTTCAAAATATATTAAAGAGATTTTTATAAAGAGAGGTCTCTTTAGAGTTTCTTATTTTCCAGAGTGACTTAACAGTGCATTTATCTCTTATTTTGTGATTTTTGTACTAGGAATAGAGAATGCATGAGATTTCAGAAGGACAGGATGAGATAATAGACACCAAATATGTTTTACAGAAAGGAAGAGAAATTTAGTGAGAAGATAATAAGCACCAGTCACTGTGGGCCAGACAGCTGTGCAGATGCAACAGGACCACCCTTCTGATGTCCTATTGGCTTGTGAGGATCACACAGCCGGCAGGCTAGTGTAGCTGAATGCCTCTTTAGTTAAAAATAGTTGGAAGGATGTAAAATGAATGTAGAATAGACAGCCTCCAGCTGAACAGTCAACAGCAAACTACATTTGGAATGTGTGCATGCACCTTGCACTTCATAGCCCCTAGAAAGTTCAGTATGATGAAATGCCATTCTAGATTTTATCTTGGGCATTTATGCAGTGAGCATTTAAGATATTATTAAAAAAAACTGGATGTGAGATGTAAATGCTAAGGAATTCGTAAATTTAAATCAGAATAATTACTGCAGAATAAATAATGTAGAAATTTTTCCTGTTTTAATCTAGCAGCTGATTACTTAGTTTGCTGGCTTCATTAATGCTAGTTTATTCAACTTCCTTTTTCTTGACCTACAAGTATATATTTTTTCTTCTGTCAGCGTTCATTTTTTAAAAAGCTGTTCAAATTTTACTGAATAAATAAGTGAAAATGCTAAAATAATGTACTTTGTGATTGTTAGGTTTATATCTATCATAAATATAATATAGGTATACATATATTCATACATACATGTGTATACACACAGATATATGGAAAGATATGTTACATAAACTCTAAGTTTTTAATCTCAATTTTCCATGTTTTACATTGCCTTTCTGTTTTAAAAGTTATACAGTGTGAAAATATATATCAAGAATGAAATCCTCTTAAATGTTAATATGAACTTCTTCAGCTACTTTTTATTATATTACCTTTGCTCTTCATCACTTTCAATTTTTTAAACCAATGAACAGAGTGTTAATTTTCTTTAACAAAATATATTCATATTTTAAAAATAAGTTTTAGAATGAACACTATCTACTCCTTAATCTCGGAGTAAACCACTTGGGTAATAGATTTGAAACAACACTAGAATTTTGGAACCACCATTTAGTCTCTGTCTCCATACCCAGAAGTTTCCATAATTTTGGACTGTTGTATATGCGACACTAGGAGGGGTTCTCTTTTATGAGAAGCAGTAAGATCAAGAACTCAATGATAGAGGAAATGAAATATCCTAAAGGTGACAGATATTTACTAAGGAAATATTTCATAACCAGTTGTCAAGAAGAGAGTGGAAGCAAAACTGCAAACACCAAGTTTAGGTCAGCAGTTCCCAACCTTTGTGTTGAGACCCCTGTGGGAGACACATATCAGATATCCTAGATATTGGAAATTTACATTATGATTTATAATTGTAGCAAAGTTACAATTATGATGAAGCAGCAAAATAATTCTATGGTTGGGGATCACTACCACGTGAGGAACTGTATTAAAGAATTATGGTTGAGAACCACTGTTCTAGGGCATTTGCACATGTGAAAGTTAAGATGCTTGGGTATTCAGAGCTTTTGGGCTAATATCTACTTATCAGTAAGTACATACCGTGTGTGTTCTTTTGCGTTTGGGTTACCTCACTCAGGATGATATTTCATAGTTCCATCCATTTGCTTAAGAACTTCATGAATTTATTGTTTTTAATATAGAAGTAGTACTCCATTGTGTAAATGTACCAAATTTTCTGTATCCATTTCTCTGTTGAAAGACGTCTGAGTTCTTTCCAGCTTCTGGCTAATATAAATATGGCTGCTATGAACATAGTGGAGCATGTGTTCTAATTACATATTGGAGCACCATTTGGGTATATGCCCAAGAGTGGTATAGCTGGGTCCTCAGGTAATATTATGTCCAATTTTCAGAGGATTCACCAGACTGATTTCCAGAGAGGTTGTACCAGCCTGTAATCCCATCAACAGTGGAGGAGTATTCCTCTTTCTCCACATCCTCACCAGCATCTGCTGTCACCTGAGTTATTGATCTTAGCCATTCTGACTGGTATGAGGTAGAACCTCAGGGTTGTTTTGATTTGCATTTCCCTGATGACTAAGGATGTTGAATATTTGTTTAGGTGCATCTTAGCCACTTTATATTCCTCAGTTAAAAATTGTTTAGCTCTGTACTGCATTTTTTAATGTGGTTATTTGATTCTCTGAAGTCTAACTTCTTGAGTTCTTTGTACATATTGGATATTAGCCCTCTATCAGAGGTAGGATTGGTAAAGATCTTTGCCCAATCTGTTGGTTGTTGTTTTGTCCTATTGACAGTGTCCTTTGCCTTACATAAGCTTTTTAATTTCATGAGGTCCCATTTGTCAATTCTTGATCTTAGAGCACAAGCCATTGGTGTTCTGTTCAGGAAATTTTCCCCTGTGCCTATGTGTTCGATGCTCTTCTCCATGTTCTCTTCTATTAGATTCAGTGTATCTGGTTTTAAGTGGAATTCCTTGATCTACTTGGACTTGAGTTTTGTACAGGCAGATAGGAATGGATCAGTTTGCATGCTTCTACATGTTGACTGCCAATTGAACCGGCACCATTCGTTAAAAATGCTGTCTTTTTTCTACTGGATGGTTTTAGCTCATTTGTCAAATATCAAGTGAACATAGGTGTGTGGGTTCATTTCTGGCTTTTCAATTCTATTTCATTGATCTTTCTGCCTGTTTCTGTACCAATACCATGCAGTTTTTATCACTACTGCTCTGTAGTACAGCTGGATGTCAGGAATGTTGATTCCCCTAGAAGTTCTTTTATTGTTGAGAATATTTTTTGCTATCCTGGGTTTTTTTGTTATTCCAAATGAATTTGCAAATTGCTCTTTCACCAACCACATGAAGCTCAAGAAGAAGGAAGACCAAAGAGTGGGTGCTTCGATCCTTCTCAGAAAGGGTAACAAACTACCCATGGGAGCAAATATGGAGACAATGTGTAGAGTCAAGACTGAAGGAAAGGCCATCCAGATACTGTCTCACCTGGGGATTCATCCCATATACACTCACCAAAACTCGACACTATTGTGGATGCCAAGAAATGCTTGCTGAAAGGAGCCTGATATAGCTGTCTCCTGAGAGGCCCTGCCAGAGCCTTACAAATACAGAGATGGATGCTCTCAGCCAACCATTGGACTGAGCATGGGGTTCACCAATGGAGGAGTTAGAGAAAGGACTGAAGGAGCTGAAGGAGTTTGCAACCCTATAGGATGAACAACAATATCAACCAATCAAACCCCCAAGAGTTCCCAAGGACTAAGCCACCAACCAAGGAGTATACATGGCTCCAGCTACATATGTAGCAGTGGATGGCCTTCAGAGATCCTTGGTCCTTGCCACAGTTTAGGGGAATTGAGGACAGAGAGACCAGAGTGGGGATGTCAGTGGAAGAATACCCTCATAGAATCAGGGGAAGGAGGATGTGATAGAGGGTTTCCGGGAAGGGGGAGGGGGGTAAACCAGGAAAGGTGATAACATTTGAAATGTAAATAAAGAAAATATCCTATAAAAAAAGAAATAAAGTAAGTAAGACACTTATGAAGTAAATTTTCCATAAACACTTGCACACAGTTTTTACATAACAGTCAACTGTCAAATATCTAAAGAGGTATATGTCCCCATGAAAACTTCTGAGCCTATCCTTTGCAGTTGTTCTGAGTTTGGCAAACTATTTGAAAATTAAAATACAAATCACGATCTTAGAAAATGTGACTGTGTGTCAGTAATAAAAATTTAACAGTTAAAATTCTTCAACCGTGTGTGTCTTTTTTTGTAGTGTTATGCTTACTTAAAATTGGTTGTCTGGCCGAATCTTGCCCTCATGAAGTATATTTTTTTCCCAGTGGATGGAGTCCTTTTGTAATAACACAACCTGCATTCTTACTGTTAGAAAACATATTTCACAGCATTACTGTGCAAGGAATATCCTGTTGGTAAGAATATATACAAATCTCCAACAATGATATTTAAAATATTAACTGGTAAATGACTTACACACACACACACACACACACACACACACACACACACACACCTTATTGTCACCATTTTTATATTGGGACAGATAAAAAGTTTTGAATTTTCTTTTTTTTTTTCATTTTTGCAAAATGATTCAGGGATAATGTGTTTCTAGTTATTTAATATTTATTGCAAGGGAAAAATTTTGTTTACAAGAAATATTTAAATACAATTCAAATGTTAAAATAAAGGAGCATTAAATGAGATGTCTCAGAAGGTGAAGCTGCTTTCTGTGAGAGCCGAATTTCCTGGGTTCTGTCACCATCATCTATATAATAGGTCAGTATATATGATCCTGGAAGTTTGCCCTCTGACTGTCTCATGTGCTTAAACACATGAACATCAGACATACCATGAAATAAAATAATTTTAAAACTGAAAGAAGCCCCAGTTACTACACTGTGTTTTGTCAAATCAGTGTTTGGGGATGTGTTTTTTTAAATCTTGACACAGTGTTTCTGAAGCAATCCAGACATATAATTTAGACATTACAGTGCATAGGATACCCTTGATATAAGATTGCATATGGTCCTGTGCTTGTGTAAAGTGAGCAGAAAAAAAGTAGAAATAAAAGAGAACCATAGAAAAAGAGAATGCTCTGTTAGATGGGTGGAATGACAAAAGCAAAGCAAAACAATAACATTAACAACAAACAAACACATGGGCCTAGAATATTGTGAAAGAATGCTATAGTGATGCAGCTCATCCATAGATAATGTGTTCACATTATTCAGAATAATGAATGACAAGACAGAAACATATGAACTACAAATAGAATTGTATAAAAATGGAACCAGCCACCAGGGAGGATAGGGACCAGCAACTTGGAAAAAAATGATGCTGCAGACCATGCCTAATGATTGAGAAAACACAGTAAAATCAGTTACTTAAACTGAATACTAAAGAACAACTTGGTGCAAAATTTGGCACAGTATTTTAATTACTTTGTGATGTGGGAATAACCAGCCCACATTTTAAATGCAGGCTTCTTCAATTAAAAGCCCTGAATCATCGCACAGCTTTTTGCACTCGATTTCTTCACTTGAAAAAATAAGGATAATCAAATTGGAGTTCTAAATCATAGAGATTTAAGAGAATTCAATGAGAATTATATATGATTGTGAAGTTTACTATGATACTATATATATATATATATATATATATATATATATATATATGGTTAAAGTAATTGCATAGGTAAAATTGGTTGAATAGGTATATATGACTAAATACATATCTTATATATGTGTGATCATTTTAATGTGTATACATATTCATTTAGGTGTGTATGTATTCATGTATATTCTAATGTTTGGAAAATTAAAAAAAAATCTGTGATTGAGTGTATGAGTATGAATGTGTAGATCTAAAGAGTATGTGGTTTTGATCTATTCATGAATATGTATAAATATGGTACTGTGTGTAAAATTGCTTAAGAAATTTAAAAGCCACTGCAAAGAAGGCAAGGAGGCCCAGAGCAATCATGGAGGCAGGTGAGTGAGTGAGTGTGTGTGTATGTGTGTATGTACAGTAGTCTCAAATTGAAATAGTAATTAAAATCTTGCCAGAGAAAATGACTTAAATACATCAAAATTTTAGTTGATCCTAGGTTCTTCGCCAAATCTTTTCAATGTAGTATTCAAGTATTGATGTTTTCCCCTCTTTTCCCATCACTTTCCTATGTTCCATCTTCCCAAGTCATAAAGGTCACATGGTTAGAGCTGAGAGCTTTTGCGAGTTTTCATCAGAGATTAAGAACTTTTTTTTCCTCCTCTGATATTGTGTTAAAAGTTAAAATGTTTTAGGCATGATGTCCTGTGAGGTTTTTTCTGGCTTGATAACCTTAAAGGTAACCTTGTGCAGTATTAATTAAAAACTTTCACTAGAAGAATGTATGTTACTAGGAGGGTAAACACAGAAGTTAAATATATCAAGGTTCATCTATGGTTAGAAATTAACTTTAGCTCCTCTATTTGGAATTAACTGTACATAAAATATATTATCTTGATTCTGGATGCTGAGAAAGAGTCTTTCAATTTTAAAAGAATCCTATTATACTTCTATGGCATGTAGTCTTCATATCCTGTTCTTAAAGATATTAAGATAAATTCATAGATATAAAGAATTCCTATGAGGGTGGTCAAATGAAATAAGGCTGATTGATAAGGATAATCACTGGGGAAGACATTAAACCAATGATAATAATGTCTGTTATAATTTTAAATTATAAAGCATGTTAAATCAGTTGATTGATTAGCTCACATATTAGTACTCTCTTAGTTATTCTCTTAGTCTTTTCATTGACTACAAAGATTATGATTATTATTTTTTCTTCTATAGAAAACCATAAAATATTTCTGAAAAGCACCTAACTTCTATATTGTCTTCAGAAAATTAAACAAATAGCACACATTTGAAGATACAGCTAGTACAGGAATCATTGCAGGAGGAGTAATTTGCACCATGTGATAGGAATCAATAGGGCAGACTGTAAATGGTTTGGTAAGTTCAATCATTGTCTCTCTGAAGATGCCTTCTTGCTGGATACATGCAAAGAGGGAGGGTGTTTCATTCAGATATACCTATAGTAAGAGTGAATTGTTTTACTTCTTGTTATAGTAGAAAGGGATTTCATCAGGTTTCCCAGGGTACTTTGAATTCCTGAAACTAATTTCTCAGCCTCTTATGTGGTAATACTCCAAGTACATAGCACTAAACTGGAGTATTTACTCTTTTTAGAAGCAACTACATAATTTTCAGACCCATTCCTGACATATTCAATTGCTACACAGAAAGTCAATCATATCCCTTGGCATTGGTCAGAGATGTCAGATCAAATCAAATGTTGCTTTCTTCATCACAATGAAACCAAGGAAATCCTCTGAAACAGTTGGTAAGATATATACCTCTCTTGCTAGCATATAGGGGCATCATGCTCTAGCTACTACATTGGTGGTACAGTTAACACAAACCATTGGACTTTGCTAGTGAAAAGTTGCACTGAAATAATTAGTAAAATGTTTTAACTAATTATTCAACAAAAGCAGATCCTTAGAGTTGAATTGGCAATAGATTTTAATTTTAATGAGAATTCTATTTCAGGATGATGGATTCCTAGATTGTGAAGATAAATCAATATATTAAAATATTACCTTATTGACAACAAAACAAAACAAAAAACATGTATCTATGAATGCAACTTGCATTTGAGGTGAACATAAGTTTTCCAGTGGTTCTCCCTTAAAATGAAAGACTAAGGTCAGCAAAATGGCCAATCTCCTTTGGGGGTTGGGGGATATGAGCTGGCTCTTCAGCTGCTACATGGTGGAAATGGAAAGCATCAACTCCATCACATTGTCCTCTGACTTCAACCCACACATGGTGGCACGTATGTGCAGACGTACATACACATGCCCACACACAACTGTGAAAAAGTATAATGGAATTAATGCATACGGCTTGGAGAAGACACACCGATCTCTAGATGATAGAGTGGAGATCCGTTGGTTCCATACTCAGTTGTGGTCAGATGCAGAAATCTAGAGACAGCAAGACCCCATTAATAGTATGATACATGGTATGTGCATATGTGTGTGTGTGTACATATGTGTGTGCAGTAAGGACTGCCATTCTGTTATAGTTTTGCAGTTTTTTGTGTGATGTCATTTCAAATCTCAGTGAGACCTCTGAAGTAAGATGGTAGACAAGGTAGTCCACTTCTCATGCCTCCTCCCCATTTGTGTGTATATTATTAGGTAGCACTGCTTCCCTTCACAACATCCAGAGTTCTCAGGAAAACAAACAGTACAGTGGAAAGTTATAAAATTATGTACAAATTTAGATTATCTTGTCATATCATCTCTGAGTCAACTAAAATAACCTACAAGGTCATTCATCACCAAATATGTACCTAGGAAGTGTCCTGTTTAAGCCCCAGCCTATACTTAGCTTAAATTCCCATTTTTTGCAATGTTACCAAATAATGAGGTATTCAAGTTGCCATCAACCAATGTATCTGATTGCATCCTCTTTGGGCTCTGTGGCAACACTAGGAGATTGTAATTTGATTTACCATTGTCTGTGATCTGAAAAGTAAAGGGTAATACATGTAGGAGCCAGTTGGCATCAACTGTTAAGAAAGCATAACAGAACTACTACAACTGGAGCTTAGTTTCATCGCAACATTTACTGTTTGTTTTTTTTTTTTTATAAAAAGACTAAGAAAAATGAGTTTTATGAGGGCTCATATTAATGAGAAGTCTTTTTTTTTAAATTTATTTTTCATACTTTATTTACATTTCAAATGTTTCCCCCTTTCCAGATATCCCCTTTGGAACCTCCCCATTTCCTCCCCCATCTCCCTGCCACTATGAGGGTATTCTCTCACACCCCCACTCTCATCTTCCCTTCTAGGTGTTCTTCTATACTGGGGGATGTAAACTTCTAAACTGAGGGATGTATGCTCCCTCCTTGGGGATGTAAACTCCCTCAGCTCCTTCAGTCCCTTCTCCATGTCCTCCATCTGGGAGAAATCTTTATTGGTTATACAACATTGGAGAATTGAACTTCATAAGAAGTTAGATGTTAGAGTTAACATGGATAATATAGCTCATTTTTGTGTCTCTTAACAGGTCACTAGTATCCATCCCTACTGGTGATATCAACTCCAGGCTGCTTTCAACAAGAAGTTGTATATTATTTTAACAATTCACCTTTAGTCACACATCTATTTTTAGTGTTTACAATTTAATCTCCAAGTGAAAAACAATGTAACATGGCCTGGATTGTTCAGGGCAGCCTGGACCACAATCATATGTAAACACTCATTCTACCCAACTATGGACTTTGGATACAGAGCTATTGATTTGGAAACAGATTGATAATTGGCATAGTATTGATCTCACAGTTATAATTTGGAGTTAAACGAGGTTACATTAGTGGTGTTTTCTAAACATAGCTGGCTTCTAAAATCTAGTTTTTTCGTTATACTAAAATATGTCATTAACTTATTTAAGAATATTTGTAAAGTGGTAGTATTAACCCTTTCATATACATACTTGGCAGCTGCAGTAGTAAAATGTCACGGTACATTTTTTTAAAAAATAAAATAGCTTTGATCACCAAATTATTCTGTGATTTGTCTCTGTATAGAATATATTTTAAGAATTGGGAAAAACTGAACGATTTTTAGGTCTTCTCCTTTATCAGAAAGTATTAAGGACAGAGAGGAATCTGTCTGCCTCTAAAGGTTCCTGATCTTACTACTTCTAACTTTTGGTTTCATAGATTTATGCTTGACCCAATCAATATTGTAAATGGCGGCATGTTATCTTTAGCTTTTCTTGCTCAGTGAAGACCAGCATAACCAAGAGTTCACCACCTTTCCTTGCTAGCTAGAGACTAACAGAGAAAATGTACCACATCAATGGGTATCACAGAGGCTCTAGTTAGTAAAAATCTGTTGTTTTCAAAAGCCATAGAGCTCCCAGCTTCTCTATTACAAAAAATCACCTCTTTGCTGCACTCTGCAGGTAGATAGGCAAAACATAAATGTCATGGCAGTAGCAGGTGAGTGATGGGTTGTATAAGAGCCATTCTCAGATATTATAGCCAACCTGTATCCATCCCCCCATTCTATCTTCTTTGTCATTTACTTGCTCAAGAGAATTGAAGCTTTTCATGTTGAATTAATCAGATATTGAGATTGCTACTATTATTGTGGAAAAAATAACATAATAACAAAAGTAAAGTCATGACTTCTTAAGAGAGAGAGAGAGAGAGAGGGAGAGAGAGAGAGATCAAGGTTTAAATGTTGTAGTTCAGTAGTACATAGGAGACTCATCAGGCCCAGCTGGTCTTGAGTGATTAAGAGTCTTTTTCTCAGTTATAGTGTTATACATATAATACTGCAGAAATTATGAAAGCATTTAGTTATTGTTTTCCATGTAGGATTTTCAGCAATCTTAAGAATGTTTTTGCAGAGCTCTGGGTACCAAAAAATAGTGGTTATCAAAATAATCAAAAGATTAGCAATATTATACAGATTTGCTTGATTTCCCTCTTCATGGAAGCACTGCTGCATCTCGATGCCTATTGTAGAAGGCCATGTTAGTATTAGAAAACTGTGAAGCTTAATCCCTGCTACATACCATGCAAATACTTTATCCATGGCTGCATCTTCACCCTACAATTTGTGTTTCATTTGACTGATGGTTGGTGTCCTCTTAACAATCCATCTTACAACACAAATTTAGGGATTAAGGAAAGGCATTTCACTGATATAATTTCACAAAACACAATGTGACAGCGAAATAAAACCTTCACACTTACTCTTACATGCTATTTAACAAAATGCTTTTGGTAATTGTATATGTTAGTTTTCCTCTATTCAGTTTCTCTGAATACACCCTGGTCTGTTTTGATTGTGAGAATATAAGCCTGGAAAAAGCACCAGATACTGCCGGATAAAGTCTGCCCCACATTGCAGATGTCAATAACATACCCAAGCTTATGATGTGGACATCTGACTGACTAGCTTGAAATGAGAATTCCCACAATCATTGACTCGTTTGTCTACCCATTGCTTACAAAGAGTATGGCTGAGGATAATAGATAAATGGAGAAATACATAGGATGAGTTTGCATGCCCTCCCCAGCATGACACCCCTTAGGACTTTTATGGGTCCAGCAACCCAGATGTTCTCTGAACCCTGTCCATCTGGGGTTTGGGGGAGGCATTACTAAGTCTGCAAGATTGATTACACTATTGGCCATTGGTGATCAATTCCACTTTCAGCCAGAGGTTTGAAATAAGTTTGAAATTCTAAATGTTGAATTTCTGTTCCTTTGGCAAAAGACAAAATGCAGAGGCTCTACAGGATCTCACCATGCTATACTGCTTGCTTCATAAAAACATAAAATAAAAAATTTTCATATATCCAGGGAAATTCTGGAGGATTTGGAAGCTTGGTGTCAGCTGTTCCTATTATTCAGGGAGCCACAAAAATGTCTTAGGAATGCTGTTTTAGGAACTGGCTTTGTCCAAAACTGAATGTAGAGCAAAAGAGTCTCCTACTTAAGCATCTGTAGAGGTTTTACCAGCTTGTTGTCATTGTTATGACATTGGGACCATCACAGATCATTTATTTACCATATCACAGCCTTTTATACAAAGATACTAATATAACCTTAGTTAAGTTCAGTAGAGTTAATGATTAAATTAAAAAAATGTGTCATATTTAATTCTGGGTAGCACATTTCTAAGATTTCTGAGGACAGACTATTTCAAAATTCATATAATCCCAAGTTCATCTAAATGGACCCACATGAATCTTGCTGCAGCTAAAATGTCAATGGTTCCTGAGTAGCAGTAAAAGTGGTACAGCAGCAGCATAACTAGAGAGGAATGTTTGAGCCCAGTTAGCCTAGAGCAGACAGGAAATGATGCTCATGGGGAGCAATGTTAAGTGATGATGATGTCATTATAGACCAGACAAGGAAGGAAAGAAGGGAAGAGCGAAATAGACTCATGTGTGTGTGTGTGTGTGTGTGCACATGTGCAAGCAACAAGCAATCACACACACACACACACACATACACACACACATGTACATGAGAGAGAGACAGAGACAGAGAGACACAGAGACAGATGACAGAGAACGAAACAGAGAGACAGAGAAACAGGGACAGACAGACAGGCAGACGTACTAACAGAGACAGAGAGACAGAAATAGATAGATACACACACACACACACACACACACACACTTACACACATGTAAAAGAAAGACAGAGACAGAGACAGAATGACAGACACTAAGACAGAGGCAAAAGCAGAGAGAAGGGAAAACAGGAACAGACAGACAGACAGACAGAGACAGAGAGACAGAAATAGAGACACACACACACACACACACATGAGAGAGACAGACAGACAGACAGACAGAAACAGAGACAGACGAAGAAACAGAGAAATGGAGAACAGGGACAGACAGGTAGACATATACACAAAGACAGAGAGACAGAAATAGGCAGACACGAAAGAGAGAGAGAGAGAGAGAGAGAGAGAACAATTTCTTGCTTAAAAAAAAAAATCCCAAACAAACAAATATTAAGTTGATGGCTCCAAAGCCATGACCAGGAAATTACTTTTTGGGTAAGATGCTCTAGGGTAAAAGTATCTTTAAAAAAACAAATATTGTTTAAGGCAATGAAATCTGTTTGCCATCATTTCTGTCCTCCCAGGTGATTAAACACAGAAGAAAACAGTCATTTGATAGCCAGCTAGGCTATTTACTGAAAGTATATTCAATCACCATAAACATTATTTTTACAGTGAGACTAGCAGAAGAGACTATGGAGGTATCCCATAAAACATTTTTAAAAAGAAAAAAGTGATAGTTCCATATATTTTTATGAGGGTTTCAGAGCAATCTGTATGCAGCTGGTTTTTCCAAGTACTGCCTGACATTGCAAACTCTGGTTTTGGAGCCAGATGGCATACAATTCAGTCCCCAAGTGGGAAAAGTTTCATAGGCTAAAGAGTAGATTCAGGGCTCGTTGTGATATGCGATTCAGAAATTATTCCAGTGATTTGTTTGGATAAAAGCATCAAGTAGGAGCAAACAGGTTGGGGCTACATATTTTAAACAAACCAATAAGAAAAAAGAATTAGCTGGGCAGTGGTGGTCCAGGCCTTTAATCCCATCACTTTGGAGGCAGAGGCAGGTGGATTTCTGAGTTTGAGGCCAGCCTGGTCTACAGAGTGAATGTGAATTCCAGGACAGCCAGGGCTATACAGAAGAAACCCTGTCTTGACAAAAAAAAAAAAAAAAAACCGATAAAAAAAGAAAGAATGAAAGAGAAAAGAATTACTTTTCTCCAAAATGCAGTATGTGTATATTCCTGCCTTCTCCTTTCATAGATTTTACCTAAACCTTTTCTAAGAAAACAAGTTTACTCTTTGATATTCACAAGAATTTTTTGAAAGGTCTACATTGGGAGAAAAAAAAAAACATGACTAGCTCAATTTCATCTGTGCCAGTCACATTGTAGGACTGGGTAGCATAGGGAATGTTTTCAGTGGATATACCAAGGCAAGTTAGCTAGCACAGCCTCAAGTGGGGATGATGTGGGCATTCACTTTTGTGTTTCTGAAACAATCCTCTGTTGAGGCTAGTTTACATGAAGGCGCAGCTCCCTAGTGCTAGATCAATTAGTCCTTTGTTTTCTTTCCTTCTAGCTCCCTCTTCTCAAAGTTCCTCTACTCCTATCCTTTAATTCTAGTCTCCATTGAAATGTACATCCTTTTCCCTAAAACATATACTTCTAAATACTATTTGGCATGGATTCAAGATAATTGGTTTTCTTTTTTTCGTCCCGACATCTAACTCCCTTACTGTAGTAAACAGAAACTTATCTCACTCATCTTTTCCTCAACAGTGGCTTCATAAAGAATCTTTTGAATAATGTTAGAATCTCTCCTGCCCTAGCAGACACACTGCAGTGGGCAGCAGTTCATAAAGTCACTTTAGTACAGTTGGGTTTGAGAGTATTTGCCTAGATATTTCATTAGAGAAGATGATGATGAGAAAAAGCATGAGGACAGAATATTTTACACAGAATAGTCATTTGGAACAACAAGGTTTCCTTGATTATTTTGAAAAAATTCCAGGATATCTTCAACAGGAAATTGGTATCATGCATGTCACTTGAAATAGGTACTCCATACAGAGATGGGAAGAGAGAGTTTTGCTTCTTGTGGTCTGACTAGAAAGTATGCTATATGATTTCTACCAATATAACAATATCAAAAAGCCAATATAAAATGGAATCAACAGTCATGGCAGATTCAAAACCAATAACATACCAATGTTATTAATTTAATATACTGTAGAGTTGTCAGACTTGTCAAAATACAGCACTTATAAATTAAATATTAAAAACAATGATTTCTTTTTAAAGGTAGAGATTATTCTGTTAGCCATGTCTTCTAGATTCGTTACACTAAGTATTTATGCTAGTGTAGTCCCTGGCAACTTATATGAGTCACTCATGGCTTAACCCATGAGTTTGTCAGAATCAGTAGGTAGCATATCTCAAGCAGTAGACCCTGATTCACTCTTTTTCCTCTTTGGTATCTGTCACTGGAGATTTTCTTCCTATCCCAAAGTTTAAATTTCACTAATATTTAGATGACATTCACATATTTCTTTTACATTTATTTCCTTAAATTCTAGTTTTTTATTGAAACTGAATAAAATTATTCCATTGCACCATGAGAATGGCTGTATCTGTTTTTTTTTCCTTCTTTATACTGGGAATCTTTAAAAGTCTAATTTTGACTTTAATACTCTCCTCTTTTTGATATGTTTATCAATAAAAAAACCAATGCAAGAGGCATATCAGGATCCAGGGGAAAGTTAGGCAGGAAAATACAATATTTTTCATTATACTAATACAATTTTGAGGAGGTTCATGGAATTTATGATAGAACTATATAAAAAATGTTCTTTCAGTGTACTTGAAACATCATAATAGATTTACAGCACTGAAGAAATAAAATGAGTACCTCGTTTGTGAAGGTTTTTCATTATATATTCATGCATTTAAAAGAGCAACTAATCATTTACTTTAGTAAACACAGGCTATTCCACATGCAAGGCTAATAGTATATTTTTCTCCTAAGAATGTGCTGAGATTCTAAGAAACAACTAATGATAGACTTCAATGGATTTTAATCTATAAATTTACCACATAGAGAGTTAAATTAAAAAAAAGAACATTGAATATGATTTCTCAGTACTGGTCTGAGAGAAGTATTTTCCAAGTATATATGTTTATAAAGATATCGTTATGTTCTATATCTATTTCCAAAGCTTCAACATAGGTACTGTTGTGTGGCAAAACTATATAAAGCAATTTATAGGTTTGTATTTATGCTTAAATGTTTGTAATTTAAGATGTTTAATAGGAACTATAAAGTTCTATTCACATTGTGTATGGGGTTAATTACATATCAAGTTTTCAAAATACCTCTAGTTTTTAAATAATTAATAATAATGATAAATAATTATTATAATAATAAATATAGATATAAAACTACCCTTTGGAACTTAAAACCTTGATATTACAGAATTCTTAAATAATGTAACATCTACTTCTTAAAGGGCAGGCCAGCACAAAAGGTATACTGTAAATGTTGGAAGTTCAGGTAGGCTTACTTTTATAAATAAATTGACTTTTTTATGCTTCTGTGCCTTGAAAAACTCCACAGCATACTTTTAGAAATATTCTGACCACAATGTATGATTTAAAGTGTAGTGTCCTCATATCTAGAGAAAAATGAAGGCTGGTGTGTTTTCCATTTTGTGCTGTTTATTTAGAGTTTGCTTTCAGGCTGTTGAAGCAACATTCTGTTTGATAGCACTGGCCTGCAAAGTGAGGGTGTAGCTCTAGTACCTTCCATCGGCCTAGAACTAAGCAGTTAGGAGAACAGGATGTTAGGAAACCTTCTCTGAGTGGTTGGTTTGCGTTCAACACAGGTGTCCTTACGAGTTGAGTATTTTCTAAGTACTTTTGAAAATAACCTAAAATGACTTCAATAAGTCAACCATACTCCTCAAATTGGGGAAGTTGGTTTGTGTTCTTTTTGTTTGTCCATGAGAGTCCTATTCATCTCTGACTTTTCTGGAATGTTATGTTCACATGATCATAATGTTTACTCACATCTAAGTTCATGTGCAAGGAGAAACACTATTTAGAAATCTAAATGGAATGTTCTTTAGGCAATTTAGCCAGAGGATACATAGAATGTTTTTCACTTCCTCCAACAAACAAACAAACAAACAAACAATAAATACACTAAGAAAGAGGTAACATTTTAGAAGCATGATTCTAGAACCTATGCTGAGCTTGATTGCAGGATACTGAGGGCAGCTCATTGCTGGACAGTCCAGAGCTGGAGACCAATGTAGGTGCAGACTTGGTATGACCAGCTGTGAGTTTAGAAATGGACAAAGGAATTCTCTTTGAAGGCATTAAAAATGAAGTCCAAGATGAACCCTAGAAACAGACATTTTAGGAAATTGAAAAAGCCATGTGGAAACCTATTGACAGTGATCCCAATTAAGAAACATTAAGACAGCTAAAAGGCATTTGAAAGGGATTTTCAGTGATGCTAGACTCAGTGCTTCTAATGCTGTCTCTAGAAGAAAGCCATAGCTGTTAGGGAAATTATGAATGTCCTGAATAGTCTTTCCTTAGGCTTATTCTTTCTACAAGTTATTTCAGGTGATTTCAGAAAGCCACTTCCTCTTCTCTCAATTATTTTCTAATACACAAAAGAAATTGTATTTACACACAGTAAACTCCATTGTATTTTTTGCAGATTTTTGTTTTGTCTTGCCTATTACTATTATTATTATTATTATATTACTATTATTATTATTACCATCTTATTGGTCTTTGCCTGTTTGTTTTGTTTTTCAATTTTTTGTCCATTAGTTAAGCAGTGTTACCATGACTTCCTATTTTGACAGGAGAACATTTTCACATGTGATTTTTTTTTTTCCCAGTTTCCTGCCCTCTCGTTCTTGAGGTTTTTCTAAGAATAATAGACTCATGAAAAGACATATGCTATGACAGTTGTCCTGCTTAAATGCTGTGAAATAAAAGCTGCTCAAAGGTTGAAATCCCTGCTGTGTTTCTTTTTATTAGGATTGAATCCTGCTCAAGATGATGTCTGTATCAGATTCCATGGGCTACTGTAAGGGAATATCAAAGCTGGTACGATTCATCTGCAGAGATTTACTTTCTCACACTTCTGGAAGCTAGAAATCTGAGCCCAAGATATCAAGGAATTAATTCTCCCCTTTGATCTATGAGGGATTGTGTTTCACATCTTCCCTTGTGTCTAGTACATGGTCTTGACTTTCTGTGTCTAAACACTGTTCCCACTCAGTGTGTCTATCACTAAGTCCAGTTTACCTTTTGATAATCATAGAGTATTTTTACATAAACGCCACCTCTGCTAGTCCCAGCTTGGTTTCACCATCTCCAGAGAATCAGTTTCTAGTAAGTTCACGTTTGTACCTATCTGATGTTAGGATTTTAGCATTTTTTTAAATATAAAACATAATTCAGACCTTAACAATGTCCTGAACATGTTTATGCTCTGATGCTGGTAGAATATATAATTTTCTTGTTTCCAACAGTATTCAAATATGTTCTAGCTACAACAAACTTCTTTCATCACAATCTTCATTACTATAGCCCAACGCAACCTATCATTTCTACTTTTATCCCTCTGTGATGAAACTTTAAAAAACAACTCTCATAAGATTATAGTCTTTATCCCTGTATCAAGCCTTTACTTTCAACTCAGTATACTCCACATCTGTGAAATAAGCCTTAATTGGGTTAATGATGCTATTTTGTTAAATGCACGTCAGCTTTCGTTTTGTTTCTTTTGGTGTGTTTTCTGTCTTCACTTTTAAAATACTGTTAGGATGGATGTGTGGGAGACATGCTCTTTAATAGGTCCTGAGCATTCCTATAGTCTTGAGGGGTATGTGAAGAATGCAAGGCCATAACCATTCTGTAGCTGGGCTGTTTCTTATCATTGTAGGCAGCAGCACATCTGCTTCCTCCTTACCATAAAGTTGGTGCATGCTCCAATGTCAGTGTTCTGTAATTCCACTCTCCCCAGAGACAGGCACTCCTCATAAACACTTGGTATTACTCCAGGGTAGTTTGAAGAACAGAGGATCCATCATTGTGTTGACCTCTGGCTACCAATTCTTGATGTGAATAAAAAAGTCTTCTGTCTCTTAACCATGAGTCATACATCTTCTGCCAACTTTTATAAAGCAGTAACAGACTAGCTCACTAGTTTACACAAGAGAAATTTTTCAGATCCTTCACAGTGCTTGATAATTACTTTACAATAATTTAACATGATCTCTTAGGATCAACTCTAGGCCATGCCTTTGCTGACTTACTTTGTAACTAGTTCCCTGTCTACTATGTTACTGACTTTTGGAGTTTCTTAAGTATAGATAGAAAGGAATTATTCTGTAGTCTCCAATTAGAAGATTTCAGTACATATAAAATTTCTAGTTACTATTGTGATACCCAAATATATTTCTATCTCCTAGTAGCTTGCTAGAGTATATTGCTGTATCCAGCTATCCACTTACATATCAATTAGATATTTGATGTTGTTTCAAACCTGTGTCATTCATTATCAGATACACAAACCATTTTCAGCCCTGCTCTCTTTCACTATTTCTTCCCATGGTAAACATAATATTAGTTTGCTTGTTTCCTCATGTTATCTCCTTCTGTAATCTTATAATTTCCTGTCAATCTAAGAACAATTACTTCCATCATTCTAACATCAATGCAATTTATTTCTGTCTATTGATGTTTCTCCCTTTCTTTAGTTACCCGTTTCTATTTATTGCAACTCCTAACTTGCCTATCTGCCTTCATACTGTTTTTTCTCCAATCTACTCATCAACAGAGGCCAGAATGAAAACATGTATTAAAATTCACATCATTTAGTGAATTGACCCACAAGAAATAAACTCAAGCAATCTAATGTCCAACCTGTCAACTACAGTTAATAGCAGTGTACCATAAACTCAAACATCATTACGAGAGATTTTAAATTTTCTCAATCACAATAATAATACTCACAAGAAGTATTGTACATATTAATTAGTGCAATTTATTCCAAAACGTAATGCTATATATCTAAAAATGCCATTTTTACTTGGTAGTTAAAGAAAAACAGAAAAAAAAAACTTTCTAGTTTTGAGTCATATCCATCTCCACCCCACACATTTAAACTTGCTTCAAAGTTTGTTACATTTAGGTTGAATATCACAGGCTTACTTACTTCTGCCATTCGTTGAATCACAGTACATACAGAGTTTTCTGGCTTCCATGTTGACCTGTCCTTACATGCTTAGATAAATGTTTCTTTTTTGTAGGCAAGTTTGGGAACTGTCAGTATAAATGCTTATAATAATTAACTCATGCCTATGTGCCTTTCCAGATATGACTCACATTTGAATTAGGACAAATTGTATCATTATCAATTAGAATAGTGTGCATTCCAAGCTGACACTCAAATATTTTCACGTAAATGAGAGCATGAATACTTTGAAGATAGCACCACTCATTGTCCCTTAACATTTTTGCTTATACTTTAGCTAACAATTCATTCACACCAATGGAGTGTTTTAAAATGATAAATGATTTATATCATTCATTTCTCACACTACCTTAAGATCCCTATTCCTTATCATGACAAGTCTCATCCAAGATGATTTTTCTCTAGCTAACATGTGACCTTCTTTGTATCTCCCTTTCTTTCATTTATTGGAATAGAACCAACCTATCCATTCCTACCATATTCCCAGTCATGTGTCAACTGTTCACATCATTGTTTTATTCCTGATTCATTTTGATCCTTATTTCTCAGATTAAATGCCATTAAAGTTGTGTTTTCATCCATCCTGAAAGAATTACTCTTATAAATAATTTTCCTAATTTGGTCATGTCTTACTCCAACAACACATGCATTTATTTACAGCTCATGCTCTGACACACCTATGTACACAAAGTAATCTATAGAATTCTCTCTTTAAATAATCAGTTAGGAGTACAGTACTTCAATAAATAATTATTAATACATTATTACATTTAGGGGTCAGATAATTTCCAGTAAGACTCCATAGGAAGACCAGCAGTCTCAACTAACATAGACCTGTGAGATCTCTCAGACACTGAGCCACCAACCAGGAAGCATACATTAGCTGATATGATGCCCCCAACACATATTCAGCAGAGGACTGCCTGGTCTGGCCTCAGAGAGAGAAGACACATCGAGACACTTGATGCCCCAAGGAGTGGGTAGGTCTGGTGGGTTGGGGGTGGGGGTGGGGGCATCCTCTTGAAGACAAAAGAGAAGGAGTATGATGAGGAACTGTGGGAGGGCAGACCAGGAGGGGGATAAAAACTGGTCTATAAAAAACTGATTAAAAAATAATAGTTGAAATATTTCTTATATGATATCAGTTAGAAATCTATTTCTGTTATAACTTAAAACAAATTTTATCATTTAGAGTTCCTCTAAATAAATAGGGAAAAAGTAAGCCTATGACTTTTTTGATTATTTATTGATTCTTTTTTGTTAATATTTGCCTGTCCACTCTTTGGCAATGTAACATTTAGACAGGAATATCACTAATATGGTAGAATCATTTTATATCAAACTCAGAATTATTTCAAACCAAAAGACATTAAAAGATCTCTCAAAAGCCATCTGATCTTGATGAGCATCTTCTTCCTAACATTTGGACTTGAAAACAACAAACTATACAACCACACTTCAAAATGGTGGAGGCAAAGAAGGACTCAAATGTTTTAGCCTCTTTATATTTAAAGCACAGAATGATAATTTCCTTTTCTTTTTAACTCCTGAGTACTCCAAACAGTAGCTCTATGTTGAGACCCTATGTGGGGCACATACCTAAATTCAAAGGTCAAAAAAAGTTTGGCAACAGCAAAATGATTTTGATTACACAATGGTAAGACAGTTAATTCAAAATTAATGCATGATGAATGTATGGAGTAGTATTGTAAAACTTCACTGTGGCTACTTCTGAAAATACAGCATGCATACTTTGCCTTGCTTATGTGGTCATTTCATACAACAACCAAGATAGCTTCCTGAAACACCTTAGATCTGAAATTATATTATAAAGTTTTCAAAGTTTTCTGATCTTGTAACAACAAAGAACATTAAAGAAAAACTAATTATCCTCCAAACATCATTTTCAATATTTATGAAATTAATATATCTTTGTTTATTTTATAGTAGACTATTTAATTTTAAAAACTGATGTTTGTGTTTCACTTTCCTTGAAGTTACTATCACTTATGGCTCTTGTAAACTTTTTACTCCCCCTTCTGGACTTTGGGGTGGAAGAGTGTGACATGTAATTCCTATTTAGGGTTCTGTACTCTACACATCCTTATTCTCTACACATTGATCAGGTGAGAGTCTCTGTATTAATTTCTGTTTTCTGCAAGAAGAAGATTCGGGGACAAAGTTAAGAGATTCACTTATTTATGTGGTAGCCAGAATTGACTTGGAATAAATTGTTTTGATACTATTAAAGTTGAGCAGAATAATACCAGGTTCTCCTAGCCCCATTAACAGTATCAGGTATAGACTGTATCTCTTGGAGCAGGACTTGCATCTAATGAAAAGTGCCTCATTATTTTATAACATTGATATGCAAAGTGGCCAAATTTTATCAGGCCAGATATGGCTGTAGCTCACAGAGTTTGCAGCTAGGTGATATTGATACTTCTCTCTTCCAGTAGTGTAAACAACAGCTACTGACACTATAAAAGCTAGTTAGAAAAGGTAAAGTAACAGCAAGAGAGAGTCAGTTATCTTTAATGGTTTGATCCCTGGTAGGCTTACTACACTTTAGAGCAATCGCCATGCTGAAGATCAGTGGGATGACAAACATGATGTAATAGGTTAACAGAGAGAAAGAAAGGAAAGAAGGAGGGAAGGAAGAAAAAAAGAAAGAAAGAGAAAGAAAGAAAGAAAGAAAGAAAGAGAGAAAGAAAGAAAGAAAGAAAGAAAGAAAGAAAGAAAGAAAGAAAGAGAGAAAGAAAGAAAGAGAAAATTAGAAGTTGGGTGGCTAGGTAAGTGAAAAGGCTGAATTTGGATTTGGAAGAGGTTCAGTATTAGAGAATTATCCTGATCAAAATATGATCTCTGAAATTGTCAAAGAATTAATACAAATATTTTTAAAATTCTGTTTGCTTTTATGACTTGAGTTTCATAAAAAATAGGTAAATGAATTTTGAAATTGGAATTAGGACAGAATTTCCTCCAATAGTTTCTGAAATTGCCCTAAACAAGCTTCTGCCATTGTGTAATGTCTAATTGAGTAGATGGGGCAGTTTCATAATAAATGATTATAAAATATCATAGAACTAAGGTGGATAAAAAAATGTTCTAAGTTCTACAGTACAGAACATCCAATCAATAGTTAATTCTTTATGTAAAAATGAGACAGAATCATCTCAGAATAAGAATTTGCTTTGCTTTTTAATAAATGCTAAACTTGTAGGTGTATAAAACAATTTTAAAAATAAACTTCATTATTAGTTATTAGTAAATATCTGATCTGTACACCTGTTTTCTATGCATGGATGCCTGGGGGCATGAAATTTTTCCAGGTATTAAGGTGTCCCAGTGGGCAATGCCCTGCTCTCTGCACTGTGTTGACAATTAATACTTCCTTTGATATATTTCTGCCTTGGATAGGGTTGGCAACAGAACTCTGAATTCAAGCTGGAAACTGTAGACTCCTAAGAAGGAGGCAGAGACAGATTTGGAATAAAATACTCTCCCTCTTTCAATAGTAGTGATGGACGAACATGTGCCGACGTTGGCTCAGATCCCTCCATTTTACATACTTGCATCGGATAAAGAAATGGAAAATCCCTGCAGCACTGATCAGAAGTCTTCTGAGATGTGTCTTAGCCTTTCAGGTTTCCACTGGACAAAATTTTGAAGCATTTGAAAAATTATATTTGCTGTTTTTTCTCTATTTTGACACTGCCCATCAATTACATCCAATTCTCTGACATTTTAACTCTTTGATTCTATCTTTGCTTGGCAGTGTGCCATGTCCTGTAACTTCTTTTCTCTTTTCCATCATCAAGGATCCTGTTGAAACTGGTTAACATTGAAGCTAATGAGGAGAGCTATGAAGAAGATACTTCACTCTTTGAAGAAATGCATTTTTCTTTAAACCAGACCTGTCCCATGACTCAGTAGGATCTAAATGATGATTCTTAGCAAGGTTTTCAAAGCTTTCTTTTTCGTATACTCAGGTAAGGACACATCTTTATATTTTGAATTAGGGAAGATATATTAAGAATTTGAAATTAAACTGGATGCAGTGTTATATACCTTTAATCTGAGCACTTCGGAAACAGAGATAGGCATATCTTTCCCACCCATCTCCAAATTAAAATACATAAATAAATAAAGATAAATTTAATAATCTCAAAGCCTCAATTCTCAATTCTCAAAGAAGAGAATGATGACCATTTAGCCAATGGATTTAGTAGATTTGCTAATAATTTTTAATGATATATCCTCCAAAAAAATATTTGCAATTCACGAAGGCACACAGCAAGGGTCCTTGTCTTAGAATTCTCTGGTTCCAAAACTTGAGTCTGGCTAGTGTGGTAATGATTGCCTTTAATCCTGGCACTCAGTACACAGAAGGTGGATCTCTATGAAAGGTCAAGGTTCCAGGCCATCCTAAGCAATAAAGCAAGAACCTGTTTCAAATAAATTAAACAAAACAAAAAAGCAAAAACACATTTCTCAGAAGTTAATACAGATTTGAGAGGCTAGAAAGATGGCTCAGCAGTTAAGAGAGCCTGTGACTCTTACACAAGACTTGGGTTCAGTTTCATTTCCGACCGTCCACACAGTAGCTTTCAACTACACAACCCCAGTTGCAGAGAATCCAAGAATTTCTGATCTCTACGAGTAGAGAACACATGTGGTGCACACATGCATACATGTAATGAACACATACACCAAACAAAAGCAAATAACCATGAATTTTTAAAAATGATAATATAGAATTAGAATATTGTTTCCAAAACATGGAGATCTACGTATCTTCCTCTCTAAAGGGAGGATAAAGTCCTGATAAGAAGAACGGGAACTTCCTGCATCGTGGGTCGATAATAAGTGTTCTTGGTCCAGTCAATGAGATGTGTAAAAAGGATGCCTAGATCTAGATAGAACTTCATCTTGAAAGCATAGGTAATTTCTCTAATAGCAAGTCTGGTTGCAAAAATAAGCAAGTAGGAGAAATACATGACAAAGTAAACTTTTCAAGATGTAATATAGAATGCTTTGATAACTCATATTTTTATTCCCTCACATTGTCTTGAGAATACTCAGTAAAGCTTTATATCTTTCTCAGCCTCTAAAGGGCTTATATTTTATTAGTCAATTTCAAATATCAAATTTTATTTTTTGTAGGTCAATGTTCTTTACTGAATTTTTTTTTTTGTTTTTTACAACCCAACTGAAGTTTCCCCTTCCTCTGCTGTTCTAAACACCAAACCACTTCCCCTATCCCCTATCTACTCCTCCTGAGCAGGCCTCCAAATGTTATCAAGTAATCACAGGGAAACCTGTGGAAGAGGGGTAAGGAAGATTGTAGGAGACAGAGTGTTCAAAGAAACCAAGAAAAGATGGCCTCAACAGAATCGACTAGGCAGGGTTCAGTGGCTCACAGAGTCTGAAAAGGCAATAAACAGACCCCACACGGGTCTGTGCTGGCTCCTCTGCATATATGTCATGGTTGTTAGTCTGGTGATTGTGGAACTCCTAAGAATGGGTATGGGGGATGTCTCTGACTCTACTGCCTGCTCTTGGAATCCTTTTCCTCCTACTGCACTGCCTTGCCTAGCCCAGATATAAGCTTTTTTTACCTTGGAGAAATTTTTAAATTAGATATAAATCCATTAGACTCTTTTTAGTTTTTAAATTTAAAGATCATAAAAATTAGGACATTTATGAAAACATTAATATGACTACACCCCCAAAAAATTCTGAATTAAAAAGAAGCAATAGACATTCTATCAAGGAAGAAGGAAAGTTCAGGAAGTTCTAACCATATACTACATAGAACTACAGCCAACTCTAGAATGCTGACAGCTTGGGAATAGTCTTCCACAGGTATGAAGATCTAATACCAAATGAACAACCCTAAATAATATGTTATACACACTGGGAGTATTGTATTTATAACTTTAAGGACACACACACACACACACACAACAATTAGGAGAAAGACATCATGAATTGGAGAGAGAACAATGAAATTCCATGGGAGAATTAGAGGGCAGGAAGATGAGAGGAGAAATATATTACAATCTCAAAAATAAAAACAAAATATCAATAACTAAAGAAAATGTTACAATATAATATAAGACAAACTGATGTTCAATTTCTCATGTTTTGTGTTGGAAACTTTTGCTTCTTTATAATCAGAGAATCTGGATCAAGTCCTGATCAACATCATGTTCTGCATGGCATCTAAGAATATGCAATTTGTGTAATAAATATCATGTCCAGGCTGGAGTCATTCAAAGTAGACAGAAATGTCTACTCCTACATATCGTTAGTTGTGTCTCCAATCATGCGGAATCAACTTTCTCACATCTGGAATCCAGCATCATCAGTTAAACTTGCAAAAGTGATGCTCTGTGCCCTTTCAGCCTTTGTCTTAATAGGTCTGCAGTTTCTATACTTGCTAACTTGAAATATATCTACCACATCATATGGACAAAGTCTGTCTAACATGAGGCCAAGCACAGAGAAACTGTGACTGCCAAAGTGTTCCTGATGAATTTTTCATCCAGAAAAGTTAAAAATATTATGGATGTTTCAGCTCCATTTATCTGGACAGTACGCCACCCATGTGTGTAACTTCAAAGAAGACCTACACAATGGCCCAGATGTGCATGTAATCCAAATGGCAGAATCAGAGACAAATCAATTGGTTGTGGAAAGAACTATTCTTTCCTTGAATGGTTTATTACAGAACAACAATGGTTGAAGTACACACCCAGCACTTATTATTTGAATATCACTTTTGTGGTCCCTCAGGCAACAGTCATAGGTTGACTTTTACTAGAAATTACTATTGTACTAATACATTAAATAACTTGTTAATTACTCCCTGTATGCATTTGGGTGTGTGACTACACACCTTTTACTTTGGTATTTACAAAAGAAATAACCAGACAAGTTTGGTCCACATATTAATAGAGGAATTTAATATTTACAAAATATTTTCAAATTTATGTTTATATTTAAAAGATAAATGTATATGAAGTTTACCCTTATATTTGTAAACTTATATTTTAAAATGATTTATTATTTTTTATTTAAACATAGTTTATGTTTAGATGTATGTAGGATATTCCATGTTTCACTCTGTCACTCTGTACCTTATCTCTTTGAAACAGAGCACTGAACCTGGTGCTCACAAGTTCAGTAGTCTGGCTGCCAACTAATCACAAGAGTCTCCCCATCTCTTTCTCCAGATGGTCACACATGGGATGCAGACAGCCAATTTATTGTTTTTCTTTGGTTGATGGGAATTTGATTTCAGTTCCTCAAATGTGTGTAGCATTCTTGTTAACCACTGAGTCAACTCCAGAGATTTTATATTCTGTATACTTCTGTGGACATAATTGCCAAAGGCAGAACATTAGAATGCCAGCTACAAGGGGAAGTTAATGGAAATCAAAATGGGGACTCAAAAGCTGAGTTTGATTTGGGCAGAGTGGATGTAAACCATGACACTCTGATGTAGTCTGCGTAGTAAACACTTAACATACAGATGGATCAGTACCTTTAACATTGTTTTGAGATTCCATTAATAAGATTTTAGCATTAGTTTATTCATTGAAGTCCTTACCATTATTTCTAGACAGTGTTTATGAAAACCTAAAGAACAAAAATATTCTTTGAAAAGAGTGTCTGCTTTAATTTCTTTTATTTTTTTTAGTTTTTGAGATTATAATATAATATCATTTCTGACTTTCCTCCCTCTTTTCCCTCCATGTACCCCTCATTACCCAATCATGTACCAACATTTCTCTATTATAAGCTATTTTGTATTCTTTTAATGTTTTTCTAATTGTTTTTCTTAATTATTTGATACTCTTGTATATTTTAGTGTTATTCATTCATTAGATAATTACTTTATTTCCATTTTTATCTCTGCCACCATCTTTTATTTCATCATCTCATCTGAGGAGCAGTAGAATATTGCAATTAGTCTTATTGCTGATAAACCAATGTGTCCCTGGCAAGGGAACCTTGAGAGTATATTAGTTAATGAAATTAGTACGGAGAAATGTGTAACACAACAATAGCTAAGGTTTGACATGAAAGTTCTAAAACACAGACCAAGTATTTATTCACAGTTATAGTTCTGGATAAAGTCAGATTATTGACAAAGAATAAATATACAAACAGGGCCACAGTATTTATTCAGGCTTCCTTTCTCATCCTGTCTCCTGATTATGGAGAATGTGTGGACACTTTAGAGGACTGAATAATTTCTGTAAAACAGCTCTTTTTATTACTATTTCATTAGGTACTAATACCTCAGATTCTAGATGCTTTTCTAGAAGCCTTATTGGATCACTCTAACATTTTGGCTCCTCTCCAGAAGAAATGTATCACTATTCCTCATTTGTAAGCAATAGTAACTCGTGTAAAATACAGAATTGTGAAAACTTATTGGAAGATTATAAATGGTTTGTATTTTTGATCTATAACTAAATATTCTATGGCATATAAGTCACATGTTTAAGTTACATAAAGCAGAATTTAATTTAGATAATCTAGAACCTTTAGTATATTAGTGGATTTACTTTAGGTTATTAATAATTTTAACCGGATAATACATGTTATCTTTACAAACTTTAGGAAGGAATTAAATTATGAACTACTGATGTAGACCAGGGTCATGACTGCCGTCTTCAACTGGCATTCTCCTGAAGCCATAAACCCATGCTTATGGTCTTGAACGAGGGGCAATTCTCAATTCAGTTCTTAGATTTCTGTATGCCTTGCAATTTGGAAAACTGGTAACTATTTGTAATACTTCCTTTTCAGAAATGCATGCATTACACTGTAGAGGTTTGTTTCTTCCACTGAAAGCTAAGCATTAGGATTTATACATCTACATTGAAGACAGGACATTTTCCACAGTAAATAACATGCACATGTACTGTGCATCAGAAAGGGACCTGGAGTCTATCAATGTCCTGCCAGGGATGACATTCATTGTGTTTTAATGTATCAGCTGGTCCTCTTTGATGCAGGTCTCTCACTAGAAAGCAGGGATTGGGAGCCAGTGTCAGAAGCAGCTGATGCTTTAGTTACTATATTGCTGTAAACTCTAAAGTCCTTTGTTAGTGACATTTTCTGAATGTGACAGCATTTTTGAAGTGTGACCAGGACCTGTGAGATGCCCTGGACATAAAAGTGTTGGCTGCACCACGTGGTGGAAAGAGAGATAACAGTTCTCTCATCTCCACGCTCACGCTATGCCACCGTAAACATGCTTACACACCGACAGATACATATTAATCAATAAATAATGAAGGTTTTAAAATAAATTAAAACTTTTAAGTGTAACAGAATAGCTTTTAGTCTGCATTTGGTGTAAATACTCAAATACTTTATTGTTTTTGACAAAGGATCCATTAAGAACAAGGCTGTCCCAGCTAGCTAGGAATTTACTCTATACCCAGATAATTCCATGATCATTCAATCCTTCTTTCTCAGTCTCCACAGTACTTGGGATTATAAAGAACCTGGCCAGGCCTGATTATAGTAGGTATACTATACATTTTAAAGGAACTTTGGTTTTACAAAAACAAATGGTAAATATCCATTTAAATACGAAATCCCCACAGAGTTTATTTCAAATGTATGTATAATGGTTAAAAACACTATTCCATTCAGAATGTCATTCATTGGTTTAAAAAAAAAAAGCGTTTTTTTTTTGTTGTTGTTGTTGTTTTGTTTCCATTACCCATTTATTTGTCAATGAACATGTAGGTTGATTCCATTGTCTTATTGTGAATAAAGTGCTAATAATCATGGATGTGCAACTATCTCTGTAATAGGATATAATGTCCATGGGAACATGTCCAGGAATATTTTTCCTGAGTCTTATGGATGTTTTCTTCTTTCTTTCTTTCTTTTTTCTTTTTTCTCATATATTGCATCTTGACAACTGTTTTCCTTCCTGCCCCTCCTCCCAGTCTCTTCCTTTCATCTCCTTTTCCCCACAGGTCCACTCCCTCTACCTTATATCAGAAAAGAGTGGACCTCCCAGGGACATGAACAACGTACTGCATAACAATCTACTATAGACCAGGCACATCTAGACTGGACAAGACAGCCTAGTCGGAGGAAAAGCCTTTCATAAGTAGGCAAAAGAGTCAGGGACAGCTCCTGCTCCCACTGTTATGATGAGTAGCTTTGTGTTCTTGTGGGAAATATACACACTTTTAAATATCATAGGGCTGATTGAAAATGTTTTGTAAATCATCACATGATCCTTGTCATTTTTCTGGGCAATTTTTCAGCTTTTAGCAGGACATCATGCAGGCCTATGAACCGTTACTCATATGGTTACATGAGTGTGGATGTATCTTGTGTACACTTTGCTTGGTTGTCAGTTAAACTTTGACATTGTCATTAGTTCATGTGGGTATGTGTGCATAGTAATATGCATTTGCGTGGTTTTCTAAAGACAGTGATAACATGGTATACAGAACTTTGAAATTTATATCTTTGCAACTCAAAATATGATGCATAACAATGGAATCCCTCTGGAAATGGCTCAAAGTTCAATCATAGACAGTCCTCCAGAATCAGTGTCTGCATTTTAGCAGAATTCCTAGACAAATTTTATGCTCTGTAAAATCTGCAAGACATTGATTTAATAATATTTTGATGATATGAATGAATTTTATTTTGTTTATGGGAATGGCTTTTGTCTATTAAAATCATTTCATAGCATGTAATGCTAAAGATAGGAGGAGGTAAAGGGAAAATAAAGAATGAATGTGAGCTCTCTTTAATAAAAGTATATTACATCTAGAGTCACTCATTATCTTTATCAGAGTTTAATGTGAAATAGCATGTCTTAAATCTTATACTTCAAGTTAAGTTGAAACTTAAGTCAAGAGTAAACTGTTGACTTGTGAGATCTATTTTCCTTCTCAATGGGATAATTTATCATTCTTCTACAATCTGATAAGACTAGACATCCCACTCAGAGCTTGGCTTTGTGAGAACTGTAGCAATGGTCAAAGTAGAACACAATTCATTATGGAGTTAGTTGGCTCCTGTGGCCTGTACCAACAGGGAAGCTACAACTAACAAAATATAAAACAGACATCAAGAGCTGATAATCAGGGAGGCTGTGGGGTATGCAGACTTCAAAGTATTGATAAAAAAAAAGATCCAAGGAGTACTCAGGAATGTTTTGTGATTGATAATGTAAGCCTTGATTCAAACCTAAGTTTTCAGGAAGATGATGGCCTCCTCTTCTGGTCTTTACCTTCATTTTCTCCTCTTTCTTTCTCTTTTATATTTTCTCCCTCCTTTTGAATCAAGGTCTCTGAGGACCAGAACTCACTATACAGTGAAGAGTGACCTTAAATGTTTATCCTCCTTCATCAGCCTCCCAAGTGACATGTTACAAGTATCCCTCACACTGTGCTTAGTCACACTATTTTAGTATCTGTAGCTCATATACAATCTGAGTCGTATAAAATCTTATTTATTCTTCATTCTATAGCTAAGTATAATCCATTTCCATCCACAGGAATCATACTAAAGTTCATCCTTGACTCTAATCCAGAAATAATACATATCATTATGTCTATGAAAGATTCTTATTATTATAACTTTGTATATTTTCAATCAGATTGATGCAGCTTTGGAAAATTACTCTTACAACTTGAATAGTATTCTTTCTTATTTGGAATTTTTATATTCACATGTTACATTTTATAAATAAAAATATTAAATAACTCAGATGCTTTTTATTGTCATTTGTTTCATATGTTTTGGTACTTAGTTAATTGTTCTGTTTTCTCTATTAATTTTTCTACAAATTCTATGTTTATTTATAAGCAGATATTTGCATATCATGAATTGATTTATGTTTTTTAATCACAGGAGCTAGCACATACAATATGAAATGTCAATTTGTAAATCTGTGGGCTCTCATCATTTTCTTAACCCAAGGAATTTCATACAAAATACATTTATGGTACATGGATTTCTCTTAATAAATTTTAAAATTTAATTAAATCTTATTTACAACATTTAGTGATAATATCTAATTTATTAGATAACTTTGAGAAATGCTTTGAAGAAATGAACTATTTGTTTTTCTTTTAGGTAATTAAACAATTAATAATTATAAAACAGTGCAGAAATTTTATAATATATATATCAACTTCAGAATAATTTGTGTTTCTGTGAGATCAAATCTTTATTGCCCACAGGAAAAAAGTGTTTGATGTACCATCTGTACAGTCAACTCAGTATGACTCCTAAGCCCTAAAGTTGGTATTTAGAATTTGGAGGTTGGTTGCTACTACCACACTATTTGCAGAACAAATAATGAGATGATAATCCATCATTCTGAGTAAGACAGTTCTCTACACACTTGTTCTTTTGGTCAGACTGGCTTCTAACATCAGTGCGCTATGTGTGGACACAGCTGTGGCTAGAGGACAAATGGGGTTTCACTATGTTTATTGGAATGATGGCAGGGTCTATCATTTTTTAACACAACCACCACACTGTTCTTGAGCTGCATAACAATTACATATGGCCTGAAAGAGGGAAATATTGACAGACAGGTGAGACATGGTTTAGGAAAGAAGCCTACGGTAAAGCTTTCAGAATGGAAAAAGTTGTGAACATATTTTAAGCATCCTTTTTATTACATTAATGAGTTTATTAAAGCATAGATAAATTATATTCAACTTTTTATCTTCCCCTTAGAATATGGTTGTATGTATAGTTGATATATATTTATATATGTGTATATTATAACCATATATCTATAATTTGTTTCAAACACATCTACAACAAAGACCTATAGGATTTTGCAAGTAAGATTCTCATTTATCTTTATTTGTATGTTTTATTTGAATTTTCATTTTAATTACCTTTTATTTCCCCAAGGTTATCTATAAATATTAATATATTCCAGCAGCAAATGTAATTTAACCAGAAACATTTACTTTAAAACTTCTGTTATTTAATTGTAACAAGTAATAGAGTCTATTGTTTTCTGCTGTATAAAATTTACTAGTATATTGATTATTCCATAACTGAAATTTTTATATGGGCATAAAATATTGCTAATTGTGTTATACAAATTGTCTATATTACCAGTTAATTCTTACCTTTGATGTCTGATTGAACATATTTTATCCATATTAAAGTTATTTATTTTAACAGTCTGCATACCATTGTGTGAGGCATCTTGTCTGCTTTTTGGTCATGGCTACTAATTCTTGTGGTGGCTTTTACATTCTGCTACATTTATGGTTGTCCATCTTAACTCCAATTCATCCTATTAGCAAATGTGGCCTCCATTTTTACCCACTGGCATGGAGATATTAAATATTTTGAAGCTTATGTTTTCCATACTTTTCTGTGCTGCAGTCTTTCCCTTTGAGTCGTGCACTGTAACATTTTTAATATATAATAGAAAATATATTGACATGGAAGTATCTTAATATAAAAATGCATGTAATATTTTGTTTCTATGAATATAAATGGAGCTATTTCACTGTGTTTTATAGTTTTCCATTTTGCAGGTTTGAGAGATTCTTCTGTTAATTTTCTATCATTTACTTAAGCAAGTTTTCTTAGATCCATTTTCATCTTTCGTTCAAATTTTCATTTGTGATTGTTTACAAAATATTAATCCTTATTTATTTTTTATTAAGACAATAGTGCATACAATGTATTTTGATCATATTTTTCCCTTTCCCAACTCATATTTTTCCCTTTCCCAACTTCCTCCTGTGCTCTTCCTTCCACTCCCCAACTATGTTCTCTCTCTCTAAAAAACAGATCAACCACATATCAAAACAAAGGTCAAAGCAAATTAATGCAGCTGAATAACATAAGAAATATTAAAATAAAACAGAAAGCCCAAACATACACACACACACACACACACACACACACCTCACAGTGTTTATTTACCTTTTATTAAAAATATATTTTTTTCATATTGTATATCCTGATTGTAGTTTCTCTTCTCTCTATTTCTGTCATTCCTTCCCACATCTGCATAAATCCAGATCACACCTTACTGTCTCTCAGTAGAAAACTAACAGGCTTCTAATGGAATATAATATTTTGTGCTGAAATATAATATGAGGGTACAAAACTAACATATCACAATAGGGGGATGGGGTGGAGATATCCTCCTGGAGACAGTGAGAGGGGAAATGATATGAGGAACTACCAGACGGCAGGAGGAGAATGATTAGACTATAATAAAGATTAAAGAGAATTAAAAACAATCTGCATGAAAGGTTTCTCTTCCCACCTCTGGATTAGAAGTGACTCTTCCTTCTTCAAATGACTTGAGAAAAAAATTCCTCATAGGTGTGCCTGGTCATTTTGGTTAAGCCAAATTGTAGTCAAGACAACAACCTAGAATAGCTATGATGAAACAATTAGCATGAAAAATAAAATGTGCTTTTTACTTCTGCACCCGCTATAAAATCCTCTCCAACATTCTCTCTCCCCGACTCATAATATCTCTCTATCTGTCTCTCTCTGTCTCTGTCTGTCTCTCTGTCTCTCTGTTTGTTTCTCTTTCTTTCTCTCTCTCTCTGTCTCTCTCTCTCTGTCTCTCCCTCCTTCGCTGCTTTCATGTGACTTGGGTATATTCTATCTCTGACTATTTCTGTCACAATTATCTCTCATTCATCACTTGGTCTGCCCCTCCATTAGATGTCACTTTCAAACATGGCCACTTTCTTCCACAAACTAACCTTACCTCATTGTTAAAGGTATGTACTAAGAGTAAGTGTGTATTCCAGACAGATCATAATTTAATCTAGGGCATATCAGCATTCTGGCTAGATTATATAGACTTAGAAGGTATTTGGATGTGATCCCTTTCCAGAGCAGCCATGTTGCTGGATTAAAATTTCTCTACAAGTAGTAATCTTTTATGCTTCTGTTTTTGTAACACAGGAGACTTTTTACTGCCTTGTGTACTCTCAAAATAAAGCCAACTATAGATGTTTAATATTTATGTCTTTAAATATTCCAAAACTGTGTATATATATGAACAACTTCATGAGTTTCTTTTTTTGAAAAAATTATTCTTTTTTTTTTCTTCTGTATTTGAGTTCACTGTAGCTGTCTCTCTTAAACACACCAGAAGAGGTCATTGGATCCCATTACAGATTGTTGTGAGCCACCATGTGGTTGCTGGGAATTGAACTCAGGACCTCTGGAAAAGCAGTCAATGCTCTTAACTGCTGAGTCATCTTTCCAGCCTATATTAATTTATATTAATATATAATGTGGCAAAAAACACTGGGACCATTCAGAGTCATACTTGTGCATGAGGTGATTACTTTTACTTTCTATCAAATACACACAGCCTTCCTTCCTCTGATCCTTTCAATTTTTGAAAAATTCTTTATAAATTTTCTACTCCATAGTTGTATGCAATATATTGAGATCAAGTCCACCCCATTACCCTTTCTTACTCTGTCCTGCTCCATTTGAATCCCTTCTTCCCAGCCAATCACCTGTTATTTTCATGTCTTTTCTGTTGGCAGGTCTTGCACAGGTAGGCAAGTATGCTGTTTGTTCATGGTTGTAATGACTGTTACATCCAGAAGAAAGCCCTTCACAGCACTCTTCCACATCCTCCAATGGGAACAACCTTTCCACCCCCCTTTTCACTTGAAAAGATATGAGATTTTAATATTTCTGAATATGTTTTGGCATATAAGTAACATCAAATGTAAACATTTAAACATTTTTGTTTTACCCCAGTTAACCAATCAATCAACCAATGAATCAATCTATTATATCTGTCTATCTGTCTGTCTATCTGTCTATCTGTCTATGTATGTATGTATGTATCTATTTATCAATCTATCTAATCAGAGTAGAAAGCCAGTGTTCCTTAATTATTGTGGCTGAGATCAAAGCATCTCTGTGTTCATTTTCATACCTCACCACCACCACCACCACCACCATCATCATCATCATCATCATCATCATCATCATCATCATCATCATCATCGTGTGTGTAAAGTATGGGAGGCTTTAAGGGATTGAATTCTATTTTGCAGGGTTATATAGTAAGCTTTCTTAACCTCTGAGCTATCTCGCCCGCTGGTTCATCTCCTGAGTTTAAATGTTGGCACAGATTCATATTTAGAATCATTTTTGTCAACAATTAAGTTAGTTAAAGATCAACCAGTTTATCTTCTTTTTGGTCATATCTTGGCTTTATTAATTGCCTTTTCTCCACTTTCATTGTTCCATCTTCTGGAATCACATTATCCTTTTGTCCTGTCCTTAGGTAGGTTGGTTATCTGAATGACTTTAGAGACCACAGTCCTGCACATTTTCTCTAGTAATCAAGGTGTCCATCAAAGGAACAACACATTTGTTGGTATAATTTAGTGATTGGAAATGGACTTGGGGTAGAAGTAGTTTTTAAGTTTATTTTAAACCACGCATGCAAACCTTCCACCCTATCTGGGCAGTATATAAATTAGCTCATATCTGGTAGGTAGCCTTTGTTGAAATTTTAGAGACAACAGAATTAACTGTTTGAAAAAGTAAAAGCAACTGTGGCATCTCCATATTTCTTGAAGAGTGTTCACAGAATAAAATCATCCTGAAAGCCAATGGTATTTTGTGTGACGCACCCACAGATAGGCATCTGTACCAGATCTTGCATCAAAGCTAGGCTCTGGCTTAAATAGGCCACTGTGCACAGACTCCTTTCAAGCAAAGATACCCTATGCAATTTACAAAGTACAGAATTTATTGACCCTTAAAATGCCTAAATTTGTAGAAACCTAGAAGCTACAAAATGTAATTGAGGCCCAACATTTCTAAGTAAATGAAGATTTAGGGACTGTTAACTGCTTATTGGAAGTTCCACAGAAGCTTAATAGTAGAGATTAAAGATGATAGTCTGCTCACTTGTTTCTTTCTGTTCCATTAAGTGAAAGAGCTCTAAATATTTTGATGTGGAAAACTAAGAAATATTTAGTAAAATGACAAAGGCAAATGAATTAAGATAACTCAATATCTGGCTTAATAAATAATTTTATTGTTTGGTATAATTTGAAATTTAAATATTATAATAAAAAAGTAAGAAGTTATGTTTCATTATTTCAATATACATTTTGGCCTCATTTCATGTTTGTTTTATTTTTCATAGAAATGATAAGAATACAATTAATAATTGAATGCCAATATCAACCTAACAATTTTAGGTAAATAGTAGTTTTGTCTAATGGTTAGATGACAGTAATAATAATGAATATCAATGTACTTCATCGTAGATGTATGTGTATTTAAAACAGTAACAATAGAATAATGTGACATTTTCTGATCTCTTGTCTTCAATCTTTTAAGATTATCATATATATATATATATATGATATACTTAAATATATACTTAAATTTACTTTTTTCTATTTAAGTAAAGGAATTTTGCTTAGAAACAACTTTCAAAAGACTGATAAGTTTTAGTTTTGAGAAGAAATATCCTGCTGATCCTACTGTTCCTTTATCTGCCACAGCTTCCTGATACCATTTAAAAATATTCTTTTTACTATATTTAAGATAGCTATCACAAGAGAAACATTCTCTGAAAATATTCAACTTTTAATTCAGCTTTATATAAGGTTAGATTTATTTTTAAATGAATTGTACAATAGTGTTTCTTTTCTTTTTTTCTCTTTATCATGCTTTCATTTATATTTTTGAGAATTTCAGAAGAGACATTTTGATCATGATTTTTCCCTCCCCCAATTCACCCCAAATTCCTCTTTCCACACACCATTATAATTCACCTTTTAGTAGTACCTTCAGTTTGCAAAATGTCACATGAACTTAAAGAAACAATACATTCTTTATGCTATTAAATATGATTTCAAATATTTCTATGAATAGACAATTTTTTTATTATTTTAATTATTTACATTCCAGTCATTGTTCTCCCTGTCCTGGTTCCCTCTCCCACAGTTCGCCATACCATTCCTCCTCCCTCTTGCCTCCAAAAGGGTGCTCCCTCACCAGACGTCCCCCTTTCCTGGGACCTCAAGTCTCTAGAGGATCAAGTATATCTTCTCCCACTGAGGCCAGACCAGACAGACCTCTGCTATATATTTGTCAGGGGCCTTGGAAGTGCCCATGTATGCTCCTGGTTGATGGCTTAGTCTCTGGGAGCTCCCTGGGATCTGAATTAGTTGAGACTGCTGGTCTTCCTATGGGGCTGCTCACTATATATACTTGTTAGTATGGGTGTGTGCATCTACTTGTGCTTCAGGGATTCTTTTGTCCTCCCCTTCCATACCACACGTGAACCAGATAACAGACAAGTACTATCAGTCCAGGCTTTATACATGGGTCCTGATAACTGAACTCAGGAACTCACACTTATGTAATGGACACTTTACTGACAGACTTGTCCTTCCATCTCTGAATTGAGTCAGTATTTGAATTCAAGTTCTTTCTCTGCCTGTGGATATTTGCCTTCCTGTAGCTTTCCAACATATGTTATTAAAATTTCCATGGTGTAGTTTTATTTTGTAATCATTTACTAATGATATTTACTGCCTGTGCTTGGGCACTTCCTATCTCAGCACTTTTGCTGGAGAGTTTATAGGTGCAGATGAGGCACACAGGCTGTAGAAATGTAAAGGGAAGCCAGTGTTCATCATTCTGGAACTCCTGAATGAAGTCAGGCTGCCCTGGCTGTTACTACTGTTATTATTGTCATTATTGACACTGAGCTGGTCTCACCTTTTCTGCACATTCTGTTTTCCTATGAGATATCACCTACAGATCACAAAATCAAAGTGAAACTGCGGGCATTTAAGACAGGAAGAAAAGAATGGCAAACTAACCTTGAATGAGTTGTGTGCTTTATTTCTATGTATGCTGTTCATTTTGCATCATACATCATAAGATACTTGAATATGATTCGCAGCCTTGAAAAAAAATATTCAGAGTCTAGAGGAAAGTTACATGAGGTTAGAGTATTCAAATTCCAATAGAACCTTAGGGTTTTTTGTTTTTTGTTTGTTGTTGTTGTTTTCGTTTTTTGTTTTTGTTTTTGTTTTCTTTTATTTTTCTTTCTTTCTTTCTTTCTTTTTTTTTTTTTTTTTGAGGCAGAGTATCTCTGTATATTCCTTTAGTTAACCTGGAGCTCTCTATTATTGCCAAAGACCAGCTGGGCTTGAAGGGAGAAAGGGTGTCTGTGAGCAGTAAAACAATGTACGCAAAGTCAAATCCAGGTTCCAAGATGAAGGCCTATGTTCTGTTCCAGACAGCTTTCCATATTGTTCTCTCTCTCTCTCTCTCTCTCCTCTCTGTCTTCTGCTTGAGACAGCAATTTTTTTTTTTTTTGTAATTCTAAAAACTCTCTGTATAGTTCATCCCTTACAGATCAAAAGTCCAGGCTTTTATTTACATATCAATTCAGTCGTCCTTCTAGGTTCCCTTTGGATTATCCCATGAATCAGTATCCCTTTATGCCAGACCTAATTCTTAGAAAGAGACAGCAATCACCTTATTGTTTTTGATACTGCAAAATAATTCAGAGATCTGCCTGCCTTTGTTAAGTATAGACAATAAGATAGCTGTGTCATATAACCCACCCTAAAATTACCAATCCTACCATGCCTGGCCTGGACCTACACTCCCTCTGTCCCAGGCTGACCTTGAACCCAGGAATCTGCTTGCCTTGGTAAGTATAAACAAAAATCAATCGTAGCTGGGTGTGAACTTGTCTCTGGATTAACACTCCCTGAATTTCTTTAGCTCTTTCCTTAGAATTTTTCTGGCAAGCTGGCTCATAGTACAGCTGCCACTCTTCTTCTAGGTCTGTGAAACTCCTTATACAATTCATATTGTATCCTTATAGTTGAAAAATTATACATTTTTGAACTCATGTTTTCAGAGTTCTTTCCTATAGCCTTAAGGACTGTACTGAAGTTCTCAGCATTTACCACTTTGCTTAGTCATAGACACAACCTCAAGTTTTGGACTCTGCTATTCCTAAGATGGCAGGGAGAATATTTTCTGAAGAAGGAGTATATATATATATATATATATATATATATATATATATATATATATATATATGCATGCCTTATGCCCACAGCAACCATGATATGGATACCTATGCCCTGCTGGTTCTGTTCCAAGGGCAGGAACCATGCCATTCCACCTCTTACATGGTCAAGCAGGACTTGGGATATTGTACAAGTCCACAGCCTGGACTTGAACTCACAGAGATCCTCTTACTTCTGCCTCCTGAGTATTAGGATTATAGGCATGAATGTTCATGCCTTGTAAACTCTTAGAATTTTTTCTCACTGAAATTGATGATCATTTTATCTTTGTCAGTGTGGTGATAGTGACTAGTATTTTCAGGTCATGAATACACAAACCTTATAGACCATGTAAAAGTGGTGTTGGTTTATGAATTATTTGACTTTCAGGTACTTAGAGTCACAGGCTATGGAAGTGTGGATTTAGTGAAAAAAATCTTCAAAAATTTCATTTTAGATTTTATACTACATGACATCATCAAATATATACTCTATGATTGTATATTAGTGGCATAATTGTTCATTTGAACTATAATCATAGCCAGAAGGACATATATTTTACATAATCTGCTTTATGACCTTACTATCTAAATACAAATGCATACATACTAATCTTTAAATAAATTGATGAATTGGGATCAAAAGATATCACACATTATGATAATTACATCTTAAGGTATAATTACATAAATACAATGTGATAATCTATTTTATAATTATAAGTTGTTATAATTGTTATTCTTTCTATCTTAATTATAAGATGCACAACTGCTGTGGAAGGTATGAATTGTTGAGAAAGATTGCCCATCAACAATGTCATGTCATGTTTACAGCTAAATATACCAAAATACATTAATTACTGTCGTTCAAGCACATAAAAACCATAAATCTTTTCAATAAGATTGAACCTAAGGGAAAAAAACTTAATTAAAAGCAATTAAAGTCTTTATTTCAAAGAGAAGAGGATATACTAAAACCCTACAGAATTATTTACTTTTTTAACATTAGCTTACAAGGTATCACATAGCTTGAAGAAAGTATGCTTCAGTAAATACTCCTTCCTACCATCTCCCATACCACGGTCGACCTCTGATTGGTCTTTGTATCTTGCTCTGTCCCTGGTCTCTTTTTATTTTCCTATTCCTAATGCCCTTTAGGCTACCCATGACCTTTCTCTTTGCCATTTTTACCCCTTTTGTCTCCTTTTTCATTTATTAGGTTTTATACACCATTATGCCACATCCTTCCTAGCGTTTTCTGTTAGATATCTTGATAGTTGCCATAATACCAGAATGTATCCATGTATCCAATCATTTTTTTTATTTTCATATTTTATTTACATTTTAAATGTTTTCCCTTTGCAGATTTCCCCTTTGGAACCTCCTCATTCCCTCCGCCCGCTCCCTGCCACTATGGGGATATTCTCCAACCCACCCTCCCACCCACTCTCATCTTCCCTCCTTGGCATTCTCCTATACTGGGGAATCTAACACCCTCAGGCCCAAGGGCCTCTCCTCCCCCTGATGGATAACAAGACCCTCCTCTGCTGCATTTGTGGCCAGCACCATGGGTCCAATCAGTTTTTTTTTTTCATATTTTATTTACATTTCAAATGTTTCAGATCTTCCCTTTGGAACCTCCCCATTCCCTTCGCCTTCCCCCTGCCAATATGGGGATATTCTCCAACCCACCCTCCCACCCTCCTACCCACCCATCCACTCTCGTCTTTCCTTCTTGTGATTCTCCTACACTGGGGGGTCCAATCAGTTTTAAATAACATTTAACGATGGCAAGTGATGCTGAATGCTTTTAACATTCTTTTTGGGCATCGGTGTTTCTTCTTTTGAAAACTGTTCTTTTCATTAATTCCTTTGTTTGTAATTAGAAGTTTCAGAAATGTGTTGTTTTATTTTGCTTGCTTCTTTGGTATTCTTCCATTACAATTCTGTCTAAATTCTGGATGTTAGATACCCCGTTCTGCCACCTGAAGTTTCTAGATAGGAAAATTTTTTTCCTGTGGACTGTGAGCAAATTTTTAAATTTCATGAGTCTCATCACTTGATTCTCATGGCTGCTTCCCCTATGATTGGGTTCTTTTTAGAAAGTTCTTGCTCATATTTCAACATGCATTTCCTATGTTATTAGCTATCTGCTTCAGCTTTCAGGTTTGCAACTAAAGTCTTAATTCATTTTACATTTATTTTTGTATAGCTTAAAACAAGCAAACAAACAAAAAAATCCAAAAAACTAATTTCACTCTTTGTAATATTGCCAATACCAGTCACCAAATAGTCTTTTTCTCTATAAAAATTTTTGATAACTTTGTCAAAAATCAGATGTCCATAAAACTTATTGGATATAATAATAATAATAATAATAATAATAATAAGTTATTATTATTTCACTTCTTCACTTTTCAATTTACATTCCTTTCACTGCACATCTCCCAGTTACCCCTCCCATAGTCTTTTCCCCCATCTCTCCTCCTCATTTACTCTGCCCTGGGTATCCCTGCACCCTGGCATGTCAAGTCTCTGTTGGCTTTTTTTATGGGTTGTATATTTGGTTCTACTGAACTATCTTCCCGTTTTCATGCCAGCATAAGGTTGTCTTTTTTACTATAGTTCTTTAGTATAACCTGAAATCTGGTCTGTTATAACTCCAGTTGTGTTCTTTTTGCTTAGGGTTGTTTTAGCTAGTCATAGAATTTTGCAGATTGACGTGGCATATAAGATTGTTTTATCTAGAACTGTGAAGAATGGCAAGGTATGGATAGTGGAAGAAGAAATGAGTGAGGAAAGTCCTGAGTGTGTTTTCACATTCGTTTATTTTCAATGTGTGTAAAGATGAGCAATAGCAGCTTCCTTCCCTCAGATGTTTAAAGCTCAAGACTGTTGGACTACTGTGAATTCCTACTAAGACTAGATAACCCCCCACACCAAGCTGTACATGTTAAACATGCTGAGGTTTCTGGAAGTAATGGTAGCAATAGTAGAATCTCACCCATCCTAACTTTGCTGTACGTGTATCTGTGTGTCTGTCTTTTCCTCATTCCCTCTTTATGTCTAATCAGGGTTTTAGAATCCATGCCTTAAGGCATTGTGGCAACATGGAATTTTGGTGGGGATGGAGTGAAAGTTGTAGATTAATTTTTCCAGGCCAAGAACACTGAAAAACTTTACAAATTTTAGTGTCTGTCTTGATTTACTTTTTTAGTGTCTTGAAGATTTTATTGTAGAGTTTTTTCAGGACTTTGGTTAATTTTATTCCTAAATATCCCTTTTTAGAGTTCCTGTGAGGATGGTTTGGTTTTTTTTTTTTTCTTTCTTTCTCTCAGTTCTTTGTTGGTCCATATCAATATTACTGTTTCTACATACTGATTTTGTATCCTGTAACTTTACTGAAAGTGTTTATTAGAGTCAAGAATTTTCTGGTAAATTCTATGTGATATATTAAGTGCAGAATCATAGTGTCTGAAATAGGGTAGTTTAACTTCTTATTTTTATCCACTTATGACTTTATTGTCTTTCTGCTGTAGCTATGATTTCAAGCACTATGCTGAACTCAAGAGATGAGAATGGGAATCCTTATTTCATTCCTGATATTAGAGAAAATGTTCCTAATTTGTTATCACCTAGTATGATGTTGGCTCTAGATTTTTTTGTATATGTCTTTCATTATATTGAGGTATGATCCATTTATTTATAATATTTCCATGACTTTTCCCCTGAGATTTAGTTTAAGTTTTTCATATGTATTTTTCCACCTATTGGGGTGATTTTGTCAAGAAGAATATTTACATGGTATATTATATCATTTGATTTGCATATGATGAACCAACCTTTCATCTTTAAGATGAAGTCTATTTGGTCATGACAGATGATCTAAATGCACTTCTCAATTCAGTCTCTATTTTTTTGAGAATATTGCATCCTTGCTTATTGGGAAAATGTACTTTTTGTTATATCTTTATCCTGTTTTGGTATCAAGATAATACTGGTTTTGTAAGATAAATTTTGTGATGTTATTTCTATCGCTGTTTTGTAGAGCCACTGGGGTGAAGTAGCTCTTGACCACATAAACTCTGGAATTTCTGGAGGCCAAATCCTTATGCCCACTGAATTCTGAGGCCACAACAGTCAAAGTTCCAGTTCTGTCCCAACATCTTACGAGATTATTGCTATATTTAATAATATGTCTTAAATCAGCTGCAATATTTAATATATGCATTATGGGTACCAGCACTGATTGTGCTTAAGTACACAGCACTTAATCTGTGTAAACATGACCTTTACACAGATTATCATGGCAAAGAATAAGCCCACCAATGTTTTATTTACTTTGATATGTGAAGAAGCAGTACTTGTGAGAACTTAAAAATAATTATTTTTTGAGAAAATACTTAAAGATGGGTGGATAGGGAGGGGCAGAGGATGTAGAAGGACTTGGGAGGAGACAGTAAGATCAAAATGCATTTAAATTTAAAAATATTTTGAATAATGAAAAGGAACAATTAATCATTAGTTAAAAATATATTTGGTAAATCGTTAATTATATAATGGGGAAATCATTTTTAAATTTTAAAATAAACTCAAAATCTTATTCTTTTAGGCTTCAAAGCTGACTCAGTCCACTTTTCTGAAGTTGTTGTTGTTGCTGTTATTGGCTCATCCAATGTGAAGTTTGAGAATAGAAGAGGCTTTCGCATCACAACTGTACTCTAAAGAGTATCCCTTTAGAGAAGTGTTGTCAGCAAGGGGATGAAGGCAGCAGGTAGAAGAAGTAGAATAATTCTGTATAAGACATATGAAGGACTGTGCAATATAACATTTGTAAAATAACTTCCGTGCCATTTGGGGAGGAGATTATTGTCATATGGGGGCATTTTTCTAGCTAATCTAGGGAAATTTTATGAGAGCAATGATAAGGATTAACAGAACAAAAATATAATGTGTGAGGGTGTTATGCTGTGAGTAGAAGCTTGACCAGACTATAAAAGGGCACTTCAGCTTGTGGGAAATAAAGTTTAAAGCTAGGTCTAAATCCTACTGAAGTGCAATTTAAGCAAGGCACTAAGAAAGATTTTGGGTGGGAGACCCAAAAATTAATAATGACAGAAAATCTCATTCATAATATTTCTAAAATTTTTAAGAAGAGGAAAGAACCTTCATTACCACAGTTACATGTGAGTCTATGACTATATTTTTAAAATGTAATAATGATATAAATGTAGAGAAGAGAGTCAACTAGTTGTTATGTCCTCTATATTCCTTTACTTCAAATGGGTCATTATATTATACATTAACGTAGGATAAATGCCCTTTGAAAAATTAGGCACCAAAATAATTTATGTTCTTAAAAACAACTGGAATTTAGTATATTTTAAAAAAAAGAAAAGACAAAAAAATCATGATTTTTTTTTTTTTTTGGTTTTGACCTGATAGTCATCTTTTTTAGAGAAAAAATGAATCCAATAAATTCTCCATAAAGTAGATCTTTTGTAAAATCCCTGTAGCTACTTCCTCTGGTGAGCATCTGCAAAGAGAAGATTTGAAGGACAGATGTAGAAAATGTTCTGAGGATTTAGTAAATAATACATTTTAAAGAGAACACTTCTTTAGCAAGTAACTCCAGTATCTGCTCTGGGATGTCATGCTGGGTACCAGAAGGGGGTGATTTGGGCAGCAGGGTTTGAAAATGTTCTATTACTTTGATGCCCTGAAGCAATCTCTTCAATGGGACAGGTATTTTCAAAACAGCACTTGCTAAAAGAATCCATTGGCTTTGTGTAGGAGTATCAGCAGCTTGAAAACTTCTGACTTGGGTTTCATTATTGGAAAAAAATACAAATAAAACTTCTGTTGAGAGAATATAGCCTCAACAGGGGTCCTGATGTGGGTCTCCGTATAATAGAAATGAAGGTAGGCTGTGGTTTAGATTGCACTAATTTCCCAACATCTGTTTCCCATTTAGCTTCTTAGACCCAGTACTCTTTACCTCAATGCTAAGCATATCTTAACTTTGTAAAATAGTCATGAAAAGGAATATCCCCATGTGTGTTTGGTCTGTGAGTAAAGAATATGGCTAATGCATTTGAAAAGTAAAATATCTTTAATTGTGTTATTAATTGATAAGAGAACTCCAATTGTTCTATTTGAACATAGTCTTTGTGAATGTAGAGGCTCAGTATCATCACCTACACAATAATCACAATCCATTAGAGACTCATGGAGAAGACTGCACAGAGTAGTGTTTCCCCATGGACCATCCAAGCATCTCAGCCCTGTGGGCAATCACAAATAGGCTTCAGTGCATTTTTAGATGTGTATTTCTGGGTTCATTCTGGCACTTCTTTATTCAAATCTGGGTAATACTTTGAAAGCTCTATTTTAGGGTCTTCTCAGCTAACTGATGCAATGAGCTTTAATTATTTCTAACTTAATTTTAAAGCAATGTTTTGTTCTCTAATTCTTAGTGTTTTGTTTTTTTTTTTTTGTCTTTGTTGTGAGTTAAAAAAAATAAATGAAATGTACATGCATGATTCTCTAGAGCCACCATAACAGAATACCAGAATCTGGGTAAATAAAGCTACCCAGCTCCACATCATCAGAAGGCAGATAATGCAGTCCAGATTCTTGCCTGTGCTCCTGCTCTAGCCTATAGATGCCAGTAAAGTAGGCAATTATATTTTTATTCTAGACACAGTATCTCAGCACTTTGCACAGAGCCTTCAGTTGGACCTACAGTTTCATGCACCCATTGGAAGCCTTAGAACATATTTCTCATTGAAAGCTTTTTACACAATTTATTGGTATAATTAAGTCACAGGTTTCAGCTACACTGAGATGTAAGTAATTATTCTAGAATATGACTCAAGGGAGCCTTCTTTTGTGTATCTCCTCCATGATATCATGGTGGGGACAGTAGATATCCCCACCATGACATTTCAGTTTAAATGAGATAATATACACAGAGCCTCTGGAGCTCTATGTATATAAAGCTCTATGTATATATAGTACATACTACCATATCCTACTGACATGAATGTGGACCATGACAGCTGCAAGGTAGTAATTAATCTTTTAATCCTATCATATTTCACAGATTTGATAAGAGACACCAAGGTATATATTGTGCTTATTTTGGCAGATGTTCTATGATTTTTCTCAAAAAATCATTAAGATTTCACAAAAGTGAATATAAAAATACAAATAAAATGTGCATATGTACCAAATAATTAAATGATGTTAGGATTTATGGGCAAGAGGAAGAACCTAAGTGACCATGTGTCAAAGGACAATATTGGACCATTAGCATAGGCACAGAAAATGATGAATGAGTACAAGAATTCCCAGCAGCGTACAGAATACTTGTTTTAGCTACTTTTCTATTTCAGCAACAAAGCACCATGACCAAGGCACCTTATAAAGCAACGTGTTTCCTTGGGCTTATGGTTTCAGATGGTAGATCAAAGAATCAGTAGTAGCTAAGAGCTCACTCCTTGATCCACAGTTAGGATTCAAAGTGAGGAACACTAGGAATAGCCCCCAAATATCAAGCCTGTCTCCAGTGACAAATTTCTTCTGACTAGGCCATACCTTCTAATCCTTCCCAAGCAGTCCCATTGACAGAGAACAAGTATTCAAATATAAGAGCCAATACAGGACATTCTCATTGAAACCAGCACAATGACATAAAATAGTTTCATCTCAAATGACATAATTAAAAAATACAAAATACCAGTCTCAATATAAAAATAAAACAAAACAAACAAACAACAAATGAAGATTAGAAAAACATGAAATCTGGGTAGACTTAAGCAAAATAAAAATCTCATGGAAAAATATGCAAATGATCATTAGACATTCACTTGAAAGTGAAATGAAGAAATAATTAATGTAGATTTTTTTCAGAGGGAATAGGTCAATCTTTAAAAATCTATTGTTTAAGTAAAACTTCAAATGGTTGTAAGAATAGATATAAATGGCTTTTAGGTTGTGTTGCTAAGAAGAAGGCACCATCTCTTTTGCTCTTCTGAAGTGGTTCATGTATTGGAAAGTTCAAGCAAAACTTAGAATTAAGTTTTTATAGGTTGCACATTAAATATTGTTATGCATACAGTGCTATGATCACAGGTAATTGGATTAAGCTGTGTTAAGATTTTCACACACCAACTACTAACCCTTATTACCTCTGGAAGACATTCTACCAACCATATAGAGTCTCATCAGGTTGTGTTCCGATGCCTGATAAGCAGTGTTCAGGACTTCAGGGGAAACAGCTTAATTGATTTCTTTTTCATAGCTTAAATAAATTTCACTGAACTGAAATTATTAACTGTAAAAATGGAAGTATCAGTCTGATGACGATTAAGGTGTTTTCCTGCCTTAGCACTTTTTAGATGAAAAGAGTGAAATGTAATAAAATGTATCTTATGGATGGTTAGACATGGATGTTACCGTGGAGACAGCAGAGGGTCACCTTCTCACCCTAAACCATCTTCTCATCACTGAGCAGAGCTCCTAATATGAATAAATCTTGACAACTTACTTAACACAAAATAGAATATATGTTATCCACACACTCCCAATTGGAACCAGAACTAACTACATAACATTCATGATACAGTGTAAAATAAAAATGTAAAGCCCTGTTTCAAACAAAATATTAAAAATCTCAAATGGCAGCAGTAGGAAATTCAAGCAAATGCAGGGCTACTCTGTATGTGAAATCCCATGTGACTTTGCAGGATGTACTGCTGGCTGTGAATCATACCCAGCAGAGTCAGCTCCTTTATCCTTAAGATCCTCTAAACATCACATGCAGTGTTGTTTACCAGGATAAATCTGAGTTTCTGATTCACCTGCTGTTTCAGTGAACTTTAGAAGGAAAGAAGAAAGGTGGACTTCAGGGAGTTTGGATAGTAGGTTTTATCCCCACAAACTGGTACCATGTACAAGGTGGCATTTGTGTTAGCTTTGGTTGTCTACAACATAGCCCAACACCAAATACACAGTGTTGTGTGCTTTCTACTGTAGTTAACCACTTAATTGTTCTCCTACTCAAGGCACATTGGGCTTAAAACACTGATACGCAAACTTTATTTCCCCATACCTTTTCTAGATTGTACCTTAAGTATGGTCAAAAGTTTATTTTCAAGGAAAACTCTTTTCTTTTTTATATTTATTGAAAGAGGCTGATAGACTGTCATATATTTATGAAAACAAGATGTGTGACCATGCAAACAACAGCTCTGGAGTTAGGCTATATAGTTTTAATCAGTACTCTGCTATGGCCTTATTGTTAAATCTTAGTAAATTATCTTTTTGACTTTATTTCTATCTTGAGGTGCAATAAAATATGTATTTAATATACTGTGTTTGTGTAGTATATTACTTAAAAAGAAATTACTTAAAAAGAAACACACATGGCACACTGTAAAAAGTCAAAAGATGATATAGTTATTCCATAGTTGTTATTTCAATTTTGATCATACATTCTGGGAATGTTAATATTAGTTTTATCTTGACATAAAAATCACAAAACTCAGAAGCACAGAACTGGAGAGAACTTTAGAGATTTTTCTGGCTTGCTAGCTTTTAAGTATACTGAAGTCATCGATCCATTAGAAGTTTTATAAATTCAGTAGTCTTTCTTCTCAAGAATTATACATTTCTTTATGATTCTAATGTAGAGAATTCTTTTACACTTGAAGTTCATTATTGGTGTCTATGCACACCAGGTCAAAAGAATGTATCAACCCTGACTTTGTAGCTTTATTCATGAAACAAGATTTGCCCTTGATTATGCTGCTCCCCAAACTGGCCTGCTTCTCTCTTTCTCTGTTTCCTGAATATGCATCTAGTTTTTTCTTTACCAAAGAAATGCTCAGCAGTAGAAATTAATAGCATCAGATGCTGATGTCAAGTCTTATTTCAAAGAAATTTGCAACATTCTTAAGTGTTCTATTTGCAGCATTTCTTAGCACTGTGAAGTAGTTTAAGTGACTACAGTCACTTCCCTTTGTAAAGAATACATTTAAGATGTATCACAGGTGCATGAAATTATGGCTAGTACCATATCATTCATACATGTGTGTATATGTTATTATGTATGTTGAATAACTAAATGCAATTTAGATATTATGCATGTGTTTACATGACTTTGCCAGATAACATAATTAGTATTCATATCAAATAGAAAGGGCAATTACAGTCTAAAGAACAACTAAACTGTAGACCAGCCTAGTAGACAACTGAGTTTATTGGCATAAATATAGGATTATTGGTGTCTTTATGACATAAAGGGCCACTCCAGCTTGAGTGACAATGTCTAAAACTTGTTATTACTAGAGTTTCTTGTGCAACTACTAGGCAGTTTCATTAAAGAGTCTCCCATGGTGCAATTGTTTACTGCCTAAGTAGCCTTAAGGTGAAACTACTGAATCATGATTTTCTCTAGGCTTCCTAACTCTTGCAAATTTCCTGTGAATACTGAGTGTCTTGAGACTCGATGAGTAATGTTTCAATTATGAGGAAACGGATACAAAATAACACAGTGAGTGATTAATAACAACTAAAATTAAAATGTGACAATTATAACAAATTTCTATACTGAAATCATATATTTAGCGTGTTCTCAATATGTTTATATCTTTTAAATCAGAGGAAACACTGTGGAATATACTTAGAGTTTATGAGTTGTATGTATTGATATTAATCTGCCAAGATGCTATTAAGCAAGATGAGGGTTACCTCAACACAAACACTGCTAGACCAATACCATAACAATGATCTAATAACAAAGACAGCTGGTAGGTGACGCATGAACAGGTAACGAAGTTGGATAGTGGGATAATTCATGTCTTGGGCCAGATGGAGAGGGATGGTATATCATTCTCTCTGCACTGTAAACAATTTAAAACCCACTGTTTGTTTATTCGTAGTATGCTCCTTTTAGTATTTCCAGAGTAGAGTTGGGTGGTTTGTGTAACAAATGCATTTGGCTACTCATCATTTACTCCAGGTTCATTCACACTCCTCGATTCACCTGTCTGTAGTAGAACTTTATGACACAATAGACAGTGGTGGGAACAGACACATCAGTGCACTTGGAAAAATAGAATCCTCCACACTAAACAACGGAGACATGGGGCAACAGCATTCCATTACACCTGATATGGTAATTCTGTTTTTCACGAGGCTGTCTGCTTGGATTCCTTCGTGTAAATCTACATTTTTTCCTCATTCTTCATTGTGTCTATGCTAGGCTTTATTTCCATGAATTTAAAGAGAAGGTGAAATGTAATTTCTACAGAAAAAAAAACAAAAAACCACAAACAGGGCTTTCCAATTTCTATTTTTTGAACACTTTGTCCAATCATTCTTATATTTCTCCTAGTTCCAGATCAAGCTGAAACTAAAAGCAGGATATCTTGGTAGTTTCCGTAATTTTAATATTGATTTTTTAAGGCAACTTCCAGAGGTAATACAAGCTTCATCTGTCATGTAGAGGCAGGACGATGTCATGTAATCATTTAAAATGTAGAAGTGAGAAAAGAATCTATCCGGCTTAAGTTTGTAGTCCCTGTTCCTTAACACTTACAGAGATGCCTCGCTAATCCTACAGTGCTGGGCTCCTGGTGGCTGTTGATGTGCCATCTGCCCTTTTCAACGTTGGATATGATCAGGTGTGGCCTTAAAGACCTTTGTGAAGCCAAGCCTTATTTCTGTCGGATTCATTAACTTTCACAGTCATCACATTATGCCTCCTACTGATGCTAGGTTTTGTTTAATATAGAAGTAATTGACAGGTGGTAAGTATGAAACACACACTAAAAACTTTTAATTTCAAGTGCACATTTCTGCACGATCCTGGAACTTTGATGGAATTGTTTTCTTTAACACAGTCTGGCTTAGCATGCTCTAAGAGTTTGCCTGTATATTCTCTCTCTCTCTCTCTCTCTCTCTCTCTCTCTCTCTCTCTCTCTCCTTCTCCCTCTCTTTCTTGTATTTGTTCCTACTATCCTACTATGTTTTTTACTTCTATCTCATGGAAATAAATAAAAGAAATAGTTTTCATAGTAAAAGTCTCAAGGCATAATGTAAACATTGTTGGAACTGACCTCAAGAGGAAACACAGCTGACCAATAGCAGTACGAACACTTAATGGATGAATATTTGCAGTTCCTGAGCAATGTGGATACTATCGGATTATAAACAAATTAAAGAGATTTAATAAGTACCTCAAGAGTTTTCTGTAGTATGCACAGTCATTTCACAAACATAAATTTTATTAAATTTTCCTTATAAGCTTGAACAGGCATGAAACACCTTCTTTATCAAGGGAAGAACAATCATCAGTACTGCATACAGCACATAGATATGAACTGGTAGTGATTTAAGATTAGCAACTTTGAGAAGACTGTGTAGGCACAGACTCTGTGTTATAACTAAATAAATAACCTATCTAAATCATATCAGATGTGATCTGTGAAAGTTGCATTTTTTATTTAACTAGTTTCCGCTGCTTAAAATATATGAATCATCTGTGGGAACTCTACCAGGATTACTACAGTTGAATTTGCATATATTTTTAAATTTCTGATGTTTGCTGAGTGGCTTTTCTATTTAATATAAGTCAATAAAAAAGAAGGAGGTATGATGTTACTGTTCAAATAGGGAGATGACATATATGAAATTTGTTCTAGCAGAACATTTTTTCATGGCTTTGTCACAAATCCGCTTCTGAGAATTTAGTCCTGTAGAAGAATCATCTAAATCATATTCAAGCTATGAGAATATAGTTTATCTATTTCACTAATTTGTTGGATAATTAAGACAGAATGATATGTTCACAGATTTAGTATTTTTGAATCAGAAGTGTTACTATGTGATCTACCCTACAATGCTCCTTGTAAATTCACTTTTAAGAGTATAAGTAACAAATAACAAGAGCAAAGAATTTTTTTTCATTTTTGCTTTATATTCAATGAGTCTCAATTACATAAAAATATATTAATTTGTTTATTTAAGAATATTTAGAGTTAATGACTGTTGTTGAGGCAAGTAATGTTTTTGAATTAAGATATAATGGAGGAATATAGAAACTTAATGATAATGTAATATTATCTATGTTGTTTTCTTAGTTAATGCAAGCATTTTAGAATGTAATATTATAGAAGTATACTAGTTGTGTTTTTTATTGTTCTGATAAAAGACCATAATCAAAAACAAACTTGTGGAGAAGAGAGTTTATTTTGATTTATAATCCTACATTACAGTCTTTCATTGAGAGAAGTCAGGACAAGAACTCAAGGCAGAAACATGGAGGCAGGACCTGATGCAGAGACCGTGCAGGAGTGTTGCTGCTTACTGAAATGTTCCTTGTGACTTGCTTAGCTTGCTTTCTTATAGAAGTCAGGATCACAAGCCTAGAAGTGGTATTCCCACTATGAACTGGGCCTTCTTATATCTGTTGCAAATGAAGATAATACACTACAGGCTGGCTTATAAGCCAATCTGATGGTGACATTTTCTCACTTATCTTCACTTCTTACCAAATGACTATGGCTGGTGTCAAGTCGACATAAAACTGCACAGCAGAAGCACAGAACCCAAATTGATTTAAAATGCATACAATAAAAATTAAAGACTCCTTTCAGATTTGCATGGGAACATAGTATGTCTGTTACTTTTATCAGATTGCTTATCTAGCAGAGCTAATTATCATACATTCTTCATGGGATTTTGTTATTACAAGTCAAAAGCATTTGAATGCCCAGAATTCATGACTCTTTTTGGCAGTTCACTTTAGAATTTTTACTTCACTTAGCTTTAATCCCCAACATCACAGAAAAAGAAACTTTACTTCAAAATTATATATTGAAGGCTAATTTTTTTTTCTTTATTTCAAAGCATATAAAGGACTCTGCTGGCTTTGAGTATAGGCATCATGCATCAGCTTACTAACTTACTAAATATGTCTTAAATTTTAATAAACTTGTGCTAAAAGGATCAACCTGTTTTTCTGAGTAATTGAAGGCTTAAGAGACTGAGAGTAAAAATGTTGTATAATTCCTTCGGTTTGCTGGGGTTTGTCAATACAAAGAGGCCCCTTATTTTTTTTTTTTTTTTCTCAAGAAGCATTTTAGTTCTTACAAGACCCTAAGACTATAAGACTAAAAGTATCACCTGTTGCTTTTTTTATTTGTTTGTTTGTTTTTTGTTTTTTGGTTTTTGGTTTTTGTTTTGTTTTTTTTTTGAGGAGGAGGAGTATTTGAGAGAATTATTCTAGGAAATTAAAACATGTAAGTGGTTAGTTAATAGATTATGACAATTTGAATGAGTAGTTTTCATTTGCAAACTGGCAGAATATGGTATATCATCACAAGGGTGTCAGTGTATTTGAAAGTCTATTGCACTTGAAATTTAGATGATGAGGCTTCAATTTTTTAATATATACAATTAAAATTTACTAATTTTTATTATATTTATTTTCAAAAATTTTGAAATATACATGTTTATGTGCTGCAATTTAAGGCACTTCAAAAACTGAAATTGAGTTTTTATATATGCAATTACAACATGATGCATTTTTTCTTGCAATACAATTGTCTATGATTGTGTGAACTGACTGTTCACAATTTCATTGGTGTGATTTGGGTCATTAATATCATATTTAACAGTAAACCTCTTAAGGTTAAAGTTGGGGATGCTACAGTATCCCTTTTTACCACATTTTATTGCACAAAGCAAGTACTAATGCCAGTTCACAATCAAAGAGAAGGGAACAAAATCAGTTCTACCACTTGATTAAAGAAATGACAGAGTCATTTGTAGAACATGTTGTCCAGCTAGTGATCTGAGGGCCACATGCAAATCAGAATAGCTCTGAGTTGGTCCCAACACAACACTGCAAATTTACATAGAACAGTCACATGATAGTTTTGGAGTTTTTTGACCAGCTCCTTATCATCATAGTCCTCCTCCTTGCTCCTCCTTCCTTCTCTTCTCCCCTTCACTCTTTATTCCTCCTTTTCCTTCTTACCTCCTCCCACTTCTCCTAATATCAATTGTGTGGTTGTTCAGCATAAACCTTTTGTATAACAATGTTATGTCATCATGTCATGCAAAATGAATGTATGTGACCTCTGATTACTTGTACTTGTGTACAGCTTCAATTTTAAGGTGATATGAGGCTTCTAATATATTTTTTGTTATTCACACTACCAGATATTGTATGAATCCATGATAACTTGATTGAAATATGCCATTATTAATACTGCTTTAAACTACCAACAAAAATGGTGAGCAGTTAATGTTACTTAGAAGACAAACGAGTATTTCCATTTCATGGTTAAGTGGTCTCACATTTCATCTGTACTGTGTGCATGGCCCTCTTCACTGTACGTTTACTTTGTACTACATTGGCAACCTTAATTTCTATTTTGCTATTAATTAGTGCTTATACAAGTAGTGAATGTAGATCTTTATTTTAAAAGCAGAATTGCTGCCTTCAATGATAAATTACAGATGAAAAAAAAACTGTTCAATGAAAAGTATACACATTATGACTACTTTTTTTTTTTTTTTTTTGTAGAGAAACATGTTAAGAAATTATCTGTTGTGGTCTAGTGAAGTTAAGGGGATAGTCACATTGCTTATGAGAGTGCCCATGTGAGCATACACTTATGCAAAAGCACTCTAACATGCTAACACACTCACACACACACACACACACACATACACACACACACACACACTCCATTAGTATAATAGGAGTTACTGTGTTCAGTGCTAGGTATTGAATCTGAAATATCTGCCAAATACTTACATGTTAAATACTTGATCTTTAACATGTGGTATCATTTTAAAATCAATGGAACATTCTAGAGATCAGGCTTCTGTAGTAGTAGTTGGTCACTAGGGGTAGACTTTGCAGGTTTTATCCAAGTCTGGTTCTTATCTCTGTGTTTTTGCTTTTGGTCTTTGTTATTGGAACTATCAAACACTGTAGACAGAGCCCTCTTCACCTTGCTTACCTTCACACAATTGCCTGAAACAATCTGAAAATGAGAAAAAATAAATTTTTCTTCTATTTAGTTGTTTCTGGGTGATATTTTGTCACAGCAATAGGAAAAAAAAAACAATAAAGCAAATTGGTACCAAAAAGTAGGGTTATTTTTATGATAAATCTGACCATGGTGTTCTTAGATCTTTGCAAGTGATTTCTAAGAGGTTTGGGGAAGTGTTTGGGTAGTGGGTTAGAAAAATCCAGAATGTTGTAGACAGAGATGCATGAATCATTATAGCAAGGGTGCAGAACATGTGATAGGACTGTGGAGAGTAAAGACTGTCATAGGTGTCATATTGTAACACTTTACTGGGGATTAGGATATAAGTCATTTATGTAGGTCCTGTTAAAAATGTGTACTGTGCCTACGTGCTAAAATCTTTACTGAGACTGACGTCAACCTCAATGGACTCACTGGCTGGAGAAGTCTGAAAGAAAGAATCACATTTAGGCTTTGGAATTGTTGTTCATTTGTCTTTACTCATGTTTACAGAGAAAGCAGGGATATAGGAGTCCCGAAGAATGATATTTGAAAATGTGCAGTCCCTCAAGGGTACAACAGTAGGCACAATATCATAGAAAAGCTGTGATGTAATTGCAAAGAATATTTGTAGCATTGAAGAAGACCACGTTTTTGTGTTTGAGCAATATAAAAGGTGCTATGAGGCTAAAACACAACCTATAAAGTCTTGAATATATAAAAATGCAAACTCATTTGAAAGATATTAATTTGTAATGAGGCCATCTGAAAAGAGAGTACTCTGGTATGCACAGCTCAAACAATGGCTCCTGAGAAAGTATTTCCCCAGTTCAACCATGCAGACACTTGGATGCTATCCAGGGACTTTCTCTACTCTTTGAACTAATTATTGGACTTAAGATCATTCATCTAATGCTGATGCTGCAGGTATGCAGGTACAGGATTGTGGAGGCATGTATCAAGTTCTCAGAGAAAAGCTATAGAGCCCAAGCAATGCATAATTGAATTGGACTCCCTCAACAAAGCCCTGAAGTGGGTTGCATGGGAAGATTTGAGGATTGTCTTAGAGTTTTAATTCTGTGAAGAGATGTCATGACCAAAGCAACTCTTATAAGGACAACATTTAATTGGCTAGCAGGTTCAGAAATTCAGTCTATTATCATTAAGGTGAAAGCATGGCAGTGTCCAGGCAGGCATGCACAGGAGGACCTGAGAATTCTATATCTTCATCTGAAGGCTGCTTGGACCTGGATCTTAAAACCCATGCCAACATGGCACACTTCCTCCAACAAGGCCATACCTACTCCTACAAGTCCATACCTCTTAATAGTGCCACTACCTGGGCTGAGCATATACAAACCATTTCACTCCCTGGCCCCCATAAGCTTGTTAAAACATGAGTCTACAGGGGCCATACTTAGCTATACCATAATGCAAAATACATTTAATCCAACTTCAAAAATGCCCATAGTCTATTGCAGTCTCACAATGTTGAAAATCTAAAGTTTAAAGTCTCTTCTGTGATTCTTGCAGTCTCTTAAATGTAATCCCAAATAAAGTCAAAAACACTGGACCAAAACAAGAGAGAAAACTAGCTAGGCAAACTCCAAATTCTACATCTCAATGTCTAATGTCAAAGAGCTCTTCACATCTCTAAATCCTTTCATCCTTGTTAACTGTTGCTAGCAAATCTGGCATTCAGCAGAAACAAACTTCATTCCCTTGGGCTGGCTCCACTCCCTCTTAAGAGCATTCCTCAGCAGGTATCCCATGGCTCTGACACCTCTACCATCTTGGGGAACCCAAGGCAACTTTAACTTTTTCTGGGCTCCTCCAAAGGACTCAGATCACTTCTCCAGCTTTGCACACTGTAGCACTCTAGGCTCTGATTGAGTCTACTCCACTGCTGCTGTAATTCTTGGTGATCACCTCATGGTTCGGACATCTCTAATTCACTAATGTCTTCTCCTGCAACTAGGATTTACCAATAGTCTCTCATAGGCTTTCTTTATGGCTCCAAGCCTCAACTTGCATGCCCACTTCAGTCCTGGGCCATCAATTACAACTGAGGTTGCAGCTTTACCCAATGGCCTTCCATGGCCTCTCACAGTGCTGAGGCTCAGCTGCTCTCTGTAACCTCTTCCTGTCGTCAAAACCTGGGTGACTCTCACACATTACCAAATGCAGCTGCAGCACAAGGTACAACCTTGGCTATCTCTGGAACAAACCTTTGTGCTTTCAGAAAACACTTCCCTTATTTCACCTAAGTGATACTGGTCTCTTTGTAGTCACCGCTCATTTCTTAGCTCCAGCTAACCAGCATCAAATGTTCCAGTAGTTTCCTCCTCTTGACTATGAAGCCAGAGCCACATAGTTGAAGCTGCCTGGTTCTACTGCTTGCTGACACTTGAACATGATCTCCTTGTTCTACTATATTATCACCAGCTTTCTGTCTTCCAACTCCTTCACTGTCAAAGTTTGACTGTCCTGGAACTTGCTCTGTATATTGACCTTGAACTCAGAGATCTGCATACCGTCTCTTAATTACTGAGATTTAAAGGTGTGGTCTACCATGCCTGAATTTAAGTTTTTCTCTATTTCGAACTTGCTCTGTAACCGGATTGACTTGAACTCAGAGATCTACTTGATTCTGGTCTCCTCGAATTAAAGGAATGTACCATTTTGCCTGGGCCTAAGTTTTTCATGGCCACTATGCCTCAAGGTCCAGATCAAAAGTCTTCATCTTTCATTACTGTATTGTAGTTCATTTGAAATTAAAAGTCCAAGTGAACACAATAGCCAAGTAACAATAATACCTTACATCATATAATTATTCCTTGTTCAGTGGCAAATGCACAAACAATAAACTTAGCTGGGCAGTATCTTGCCACAAAGTCACCACTCCCTTAATCTGTTTATCTCCTTGAACATAGGATTCAGCTCCATTTCACTTCCAGGTGCCCCTTTATTACTTGAACAATGAATTTTATATTTTTCCTCTCTAAGCATGCTACACTTGTTCAAAGTGCTCTTCATGAGACTTAACCAGAAAACAGTCTCTGTTGGGTTTCTTTTGAGAGTTACTTTATCAATGGAATTAATATAAGCATCTTTATCTTAGCCTCGGGTAGACTCTTCAGACAAGAGCAAAAAGCAGGTACACTCTTCATCAAAATATCACAAAAATTGTCTCTAAGTCACATACTAATATTCTTCTCCTTTGAAAGTCAGTCTTCCACATTTAAAGTCACCCTCATCAACAAAGTCTTCCATATTCCTACCAGGATGGACCATTAAACCCCACTTAAAGCATTCCACTGCATTCCAAATTCAAAGTCCAAAAATTCACATTCCTTCAAACAAAAGTATGGTCAGGCCTATCACAGTCTCTGGTACTAGCTTCTGTCTTAGAGACACCATGATGAAGGCAACTCTTATAAGGATATTAGGCCTGACTTATAGGTTCAGAGGTTTAGTCCATTAAGTAAGGAGCATGATAGCACCCAGGCATGGTGCAGGAAGAGTTGGGAGTTTTATATATCTTCATCTGAAGGCTGCTAGGAAAAAAAACTGGCTTTCAGGAAGCTAGGATGAGAAACTTAAAGCCCATGCCCACGAGACACACTTCCTCA
>JADRCH010000239.1:2900004-2927362 GCA_019843965.1 Rhynchomys soricoides | reverse complement strand
CCCCAGGATATGGGGTATACCAGAAATATCAGGTGTCTGCTGAGGAAAGTTGAAAGTATGAGTGGTTCAAAAGAAAGACTGTGTATGCTGTAAATAGCAAGGTCATAGGATGGAGATATCTGGACTCATGGGATTTAAGATAATACTATACATTTTAGGTGCTGGAGATGGAGGTGTAATATTCAGGGTTTACCATCTGGATTTTGTTTTGGTTTGAAATAATATTTTCTAGTCCTCCCCATGTTCTTTTTTGGTTGAAAATATTTCCTAACACCAAGTAATTAATGGAATATTCAGCTTCCATGATGAGTTTAAAGGCACTTACAAAAAAGAGAATAGTCAGATCAAGTATCTTCTGATCATTCTCAACAATGACTATAAATATTATAGTGCTTTTAAAGTTGGACCCAATTGATTTTTAGGATCAGATGCTGAAAGTTAGTATATTGTTGTATAACTTTTTCCTGGGAACATCCATGCCACCAAAAACCTACTCTATGTCAAAGAACACTATTACATGGAAAATGGCATGCTACAAAATGAGGAAATGTATTTTGCCAACTACACATCTCATAGTGGACTAATATCTAGAATATATAAAGAACTAAACAAACTGAACATCAAGAAACCAAATCGAAAGAAAATGGGATATAAATCTAAACAGAAAATTCTCAAGAGTGGGACCATAAATGACTAAGATTTACTTAAAGAAATGTTCAGCATTCTCAGTCACCAGGGACATGCAAATCAAAATAAATGTGAGATTTTATCTTTCACCAGTCAGTATGTCCAAGATCAATGAAACAAATGACAATTCATGCTGACAAGGACGCTAAGTAAGAAGAACTTTCATCCATTGCTATTGGAAATGCAAACGTGAATAGCCACTATAGTAACCAGTATGACAGTTCCTTAGGATGCTAGAAATAGATCTCCCTCAAGATCTAGCTATGACAGACATTCTTAGACATATACCCAATGGTTGTTTCATCCTATTATAAAAACATTTCATAACCATGTTCATTGCTGCTCAATTCACAATTGCCATAAGTTGAAAACAGACTAGATGATCATCAACAGATGAATAGATCGAGAAAAAATAGTGCATTTACATAACAGCATGTTACTCAGCTCTTACAAATAAAAACCAAAAACATTAAATTCACAAATAAATGACTAAAAGTAGAAAATTAATCCTGAGTGAGGTAACCTTATCCCCAAAAGACAGATATGGTTGGTACTTAGGGCTTGTTTTGTCATAGTAACAAGGAAAGTACCTAACAATATGCAAGAGAGAAGGCATTATTGTGTCTACAATTGGTAGATCTATCAGGCAAGAGAGTGGTTGAAACCTAGAATTTACCCTAGGATGGTTTTGGCCTACAGATCCATCTCATGGTAAGCTTTCCTGAAATAGATACCTTGATATGCTGGCTTATTTTATGTCAACTTGACACAGGCTAGAATTATTTGAGAGGAAGAAACCCCAAATGAGAAAATGCCTCCCAAAGATTGGGCTGTAGGCAAGCCTGTAGAGCATTTTATTAGTGATTTATGGGAGAGGGATCAGTCCATTGTGCACGATGCTATCCCTGGTCTTGTGGTCCTTGGTTCTATAAGAAAGCAGGCCAAGGAATTCAGGGGGACCAAGTTAATAAGAAGCATGCTTTCATGGTCTTTGCCTCCAGGCTCCTGCCCTGTTTGAGTTCCCTTAACAACTCTCTTTGATGGATTACGGATGTAGAATTGTAAGCCAAATAAACTTTTTCTTCTCCAACTTGCTTTTAGACATGGTGTTTCATCATAGCACTAGTAACTAAGCTAAGGCGGTAAATTACAAATTCCAATTCTGAAAGTTCATGCCCAAATGGAACGGACTCTCTTGGCAATAGGATGTATATTACAGAAACAACAACTCTTGAGTTACAAATGTAATTCACTGTATCTTAATTAATTAAACTCTCCAGTGACTTGTTTTTCTTATCTGTTAAGAGAATAACAGATTCTATATTGTATATATACTTATGCTGGTGTAGAATAACCTTGACTGTCTGTAAGACCCATCCGAGGAACTGAGAGAAAGATACACAAGCAAGGCCTATAACATGAACTGTGTGCTTACCTGATAGGACAGTGATGTGGTAAAATCAGAAAACATAAGCAAAAAGGGCTTCTAAATTACTTTCATCAGGCATACATCCCTAGCAAATATTTTTTTATGAAAAAAAATTCATTTGCCATAATTTCATCCTGAACCACCAGAAAGGGATCCAGAATTCCATGAGGGGAATCTGAGGTTTGTGCCTGTCATTCTAAATCAGGCAGGGTCGTTCAAGCTGTAATAGTGTTAAAAGATGCAGTTCAGGACTTAAGTGATCATGAAGGAGGTGGATGCTTTGGGACTGGATAATCAGAACCCTTGAATGTGTGGGCGGGAGCCTCAGTCATGTGTGCTGTACAAATATGGCAGCAAATCCCAGGACAGGGCTTGTAATCCCTCTGCCCTGGTGTTAAGCAGCCATTCTGATGTGGATGGATGAAAGCTCACAGGTGTATGCTGAGCCTCAGAATAAATTTTGCAGGTGCTGGTGATTGCAGTACAGGTCTCAGTCCCTTTAGAGTTCTCACCATCTGAACAAATGAACTGATTTTGAATGCTTCTGCTTGCTACAGAGAAATTTATGAAAAGATGGCATGGTTTCGTGATCCTTTGGATAGCTTAGTAAGAGATCCTGGCCAAGAAAACTGTTCTCCAACAACCTGCTAAAATTTTATAATGGAAACAAATTTATTCCTTAATAAAAGTAACATTAATCTTATTTCAAATTTATTGCAGAAGAGAGTTTCAGTTCTTACAGCTATTCGGTTGACACTGTAACACTGTGGTTCTTTGTGCAAGCGCATTATAATCAAGATAACACCTTTGAAATCTTTTAAATAGGGTAGTTTCCAATATCACACTTTTAATTTATTATTTTATACCACAGTGCAAATTAGACCATACATTTGTGTATTCTTATACAAACCAGGAACTTATTTAAGAAAATTAATCTTTATATAGAATGGGCTATCCCTAAACAGGCAAGAATGTTTGCTTCTCACCTTGTAATTCTATTAGTATCAATATAGTACACTACCTTTTGAATAAATTAAGATAATACCCTGGGTGTGAGTTAGTGTGAAATGTTAATCAGTTACATTATTGTTTTTATTCTATTTTTATTTTTTACTTATTCACTTTGCATCCCACTCACTCTTTCCCACAGTCTTTCCCCATTCCTCCTCCCCTTCTCCTTAGAGTTGGGGTTCTCCCTGAGTATTCTCCCCCTACCCTGTCACTTCAATTCTCCGTGATGTTCATCACTTCTTCTCCTACTGAGGCCACACAAGGCAGCCCAGCTAGAAGGAACATATTTCACTTACAGTCAGCAGCTTTTGGGATAGCTCCTGCTCCAGTTGTTTGGAACCCATAGGACGAGCAAGCTGCACATCTGCTACATCTGGGCAGGGAGGCCTATGTTCAGCCCATGTATGTTCTTTGGTTTGAAGTTAAGTCTCTGAGAGCCACAAGGGTCCAGGTAGGTATCTGTTACCCTTGCACACAGGATCATGATGTCCTCTGAGAGTCTCCGCCGAGCAGCTGACTCAGACAGATACAGACACCTACAGCTAAACAGTCATGGAGCTTGGGGGCTTTTATGGGAAGGGGGGATGAAAGGGATAGGAATGCCAAAGGAAGACAAACAGAGTCAATTAATGTTATTGTTTTTGCAAAGACACCCAAATGCACACAAAATCAGACCTTGTTTTGTAATAATGCCATATATTTAGTTATCTTTATGATCTCGGGTTGTATGATAAAGTTATTTCCAAGAAAACAATTTTTAGTGTCTTTGAAAACCAAGGGATTCCCTTCAGGCATGTCAAGTATTTAACTCTGAGTGAGATGGGGAGGCAGAAACATGAGGTACAAAACCACAGGCTGCTTGGTAAGAAGCAGAAATTTATAGTTAATGAGGTGACAAAAAGGGCTGGGGCTGGTTCTGCATGATTTTGTAGACTCACTGAACTTTAAGAAGATGGGAAGATGGCATCATGACAGAAACACAGATTTGTGAGCTGTTCTTTAGATTTACACAAGGCAGTGCTCACTGTGACAGGCTTTTTCTGTTAATGTTTGGCACTTCCTACAAGACTGGCAGAGGAAGTTGTTTTTCTATTATGTCCCAGTGTTAAATTAGTCCAAGTTTATAGTCTGAAAAGGCATTTTCTTTGTTCTGATTTGAGGGCCTTCAATAATAATAATATACCCCTTCAACTCTAAATTTCAAGGTCAGAAAAGCTTTAACATCTATACCCTCTCCAAGTAGCACTGCTTTTTAAAAAAAACTTAAGAAATTTAGATAGAGTATATGCCTTATTTTTTATAAGCAACTAATTTGAATGCCTAGTCAGCTTTTATGAAAAAAACATTAAAACTAATAATCAAGTGAATCCATAAAAGAATCTTTCCCATCCCCCAGAGAATCAGGATCAAATCATTTTGATCTATGTCTTTACATCAGCTCAGAATAACATCATAATCTTGTGTTCAGACAGAAGAGAAAGAGATCTATTTTCAGGTCTCCTTCTTATGGAATAGACATCGTCCTCCATATGTGTCAGACAATGATCTTAGTGCTCTGCTAATACTCTTTGCTATCCCCACTGTATAGAACAAATGGCTGAGATATCCATGTAGGCCCTTATTTAGCCCAAATGTCACAGAGCAGGGACAGCATTTCCTGTATATAAATTCAGAGGTCAGACTCTTGATGGAATGAATGCCCATATGCAGCTATACATTGAAAACATCTCAGTGAGCATGATAACCAGAAAATGTGAGCCATTAGCTAGAACCTCATAACACTAATGGGAACTCTCTCTTACCTGTCTATTTTCATCTCTCCTTGAATTTCATATGGCCACAGTGACCTTACAAGTCCCATGCTTCAAGTCATCCTCCTACCCAAATGCATTGCTTCAGTCATTAACAGTCATTAGCCTTAGCAGTTATTCCCTAAGTCTGCCTCTGAGCAGTGTCAGTTACCAGCCACCACCCTTTATCTACTCCAGCCTGAATATTCAATCCTGTTCCACTATCACTTTTATTTCTACTTGTAAGTCCATTGTCATCTTACAATGAACATATTAAATTGTCACCCAAACAGCTCTTATTAAAACATTCCTCATTCTGGACAGCCTCTACATGGCTGAGAATGTGGTCTCTAAAAAACAGCTGCCTAATTATATTTCTTGTTAGCCTAGTAAATTTCACCTTTTCACTAGGTGCCTACTTTATAGACTCCAAATTCTGCTCATTTCTACTAATAGTCTTTTTATCATACTTGCTTGTTGAATGAAATGCCACACATGATGCTGTTTGTTGCCTCCAATCACTGCAGAGGATATTCCCTCTGCTTGGAATGCCCACTCACCACCTGTCTTTCATGCAAAGGCAAATATATGTGCAGTAATCACCCATCTGGATACGACCAGAGAGACTTTTCTGGTCCAGAAGAATTAGTTATGCATTGATGCCACATCTGTCCCTTGTGCGGATTTCTGTTGTTGCGTTGGCCATGATTTATTGTTATTACTCATTATATTCTAGGTTAAACTCTGAGCTCCTTCAGGAAGCAGCAATTAACAGGAAATCAGTAAATGTTAGTGCACACAATTAGTTATGAATTTCTTTCTTGGCTCATTAGTCTGTGAAAATTTTCAAAGCCAGAAAAATAGAGAAGTTTCTACATCCCAGACATGGCTCCATCTCTCGCACTTATTGCTGGCTAAAGAAGAAAGATGAAATGGTGTAACAACCTAGGAAGTGAAGAAGAATGCAGTGTTTCATTGAAGGTGAGGATGATGCAGGCATCACTTGTCTGTGTCTATACTTTCTCCTGAATTTACAATGAATACCTCTACTACATTACTTCACTACTATATGAAGTAATATGGTATGCTACTATATACTTCACTGCACTTCCCCTTCATTTTATAATCTTAGAAATGTTAGTGTCAATGTTGACTGTTCTTTGAATCATGTAGGAACTCCTCCATTGGAAACTCTTCAACAACCAACATTTCAGTCAATGTTAGGTGGTAGAACCGATTTGGTAGAGTCACTGTTTGGAAGGAAAACTTAAAGATTTTTTTGCTAAGAAGTTTCAACCTCGGTTTTACTGTGCATTTTACTGTGAGATCATTTGTGAGCACTTAAAACTAAATTCTCATAATAGGGATGAGGCAAAAATTGGCTTTAATTCTTCTTATACAGCCCTGTTATTTATAGATAAAAACAAATTTGCAATCATTCAGAAATTATTATATAAACATTCAACTATATTTCTTTAAAGCTGACTTTAAAGAAAGTCAGTGGTATGATATTTTGGAGTTTGATTATTGTACATCATAATGTATTTATTATGATTCAGGCATTTGTTATCACAACTGATGGTGACTAACTTTTACAATAAATTTTAAGAGAGAATAAAAAACAGTGGGTTTTAATATAAAAAATTCCTAAATATATATCATTATTAATTATTCATTGTTCTTCTATGATCTGTACAACATCATCCCATGTTCTGATCATCCCATGTTCTTTTGTTTTCGTTTATTTTAGTTAGTCCTGCTTCACCTTTCATCTTGCATGCATTTTGTTATTTTGCCTCCCCACTCATTGTATTTCTTCCTGCCCTTTCTTAATGCTTTTCCTGCTTTTGTGTCTTATTCACACACACGCCCAAGCACACGCACACGCAAGTGCACACACACACACACACACACACACACGATTCTTCATATGAGTGAGAGCAAGTGACAGTTGTAATTTCATGAAGTTTGTTCTTTTTGTTTTTTAATTATTTATTTATGCACAAGTGCTCTGTTGGAATGTTTGTCTGCTCACCAGAGGAGAGTATTGGATCTCATTATGATACATTGTTCTGAGATCCCGTGTGGTTGCTGGGAATTGAACTCAGGGCATCTTGAAGAGTGGCTAGTATTCTTAACCACTGCAGCAACTCTGCAGCCCTCTGGTTTGTTCTTTTAATGTCATATTTAAATCATAAGGTTTCCCCTCTTGTGGCCCCTATACATAGATGTTCAGGAGAATTTTGGGTGGTGAAAGAGAGATGGATATACATTTTCTATAATGAGTGAAATGAATTGGTTTCCAAGGTATAAAAACAATTTAGAATGTTTATATACAATTACTGAGCATTATTTATGATTTTTATACTGGTTCTCTTTATCTGCTACTTCTTCACAAATAGCATTGTTGTTTAATGGCTTAAAATGACAATCATTACTTTTCCTTAAAATTATGAGTTTTGTTCAGGGTAAAATTAGACAAATACTTTCTAACCCACAATTTATATGACAATTGAACTATTGACAGACAGGAATAAACTGGAGAATTCTCTGATGGTCAAAGATCTCTCCAGGCAATTTCTCTCTATGTTCTCTTCACCATGGAATTTCAAGGTGGTCAGACTTTTTACATTTCAGTTCAGTGCTCTTAAACATGCCTCCAGCAATTTGTCTCAGAAGTTCGGCAACAGACTATATAGTCAGCTATACTGACTCACATATAGTAAGCCCCATTCTGCCCATGGTGACTGATTCAGAGTATAGTGGCAGGATATACACAAACTGAGACTAGCTCAGTTACAGGGTGCCATAATTCTGTAGTTTCCTTTCTCCTCTTTTTTCTCCTCTTCATCCATGACAATTTTAAACATTTAAGAAGAAATCTAATTCAAGGCAATTTTGATAAAGTATTCGTTGACATAATCACCACTCCAACAGAGGCATACATTAACTCCATCCAACCTTGCAAGTGTCTGTAGTAAAGACAAGCACCTGACATTTATTTATTTATTTATTTATTTATTTATTTTTTGGTTTCTATGAAACATTGGTTTGATGCTCCAGCATAGGGGGATGCTGGAGGAGTGGGGTGGGAAAGAGTAGGTGGGTGGAGAGCAACTTCACAGAGGCAAGAGGAGGGAGGAGAGAGAGGTTGTAGGATGGAGGTCTTGTGGAGGGGTAGCCAGCCGGGAAGTGGGATATCATTTGAGATGTAAACAAATGGAATGGTTAATAAAAAAAAAAAGAAAGAAAATATAGTTTACACTCCAGAAAAAAATAAAGGAAAAGAAAATATCATATATAGCTTTTTGAGTCTGTTTTATTTCATCAAACCTAAATATTTTGATACAGCAATATATCAGTACGTGCCATGTCCCAGTAGTTTCCTTTTATAAAATTTGTAATATTCTGTTACATTCATATCCCACAACCTTTCCATTTCATAGAAAAACTTGGAGTAGTTTGTAGACTTTGGTGATTATTTGAAAAGTTGCCTAGGTATGTTATGTATTTGCTTTAAGGAATACATGAAAATGCAGAAGTGGATTTAGAACTGGGAAATCAGTAGAAGATGGACAGCTATTGATTTATTTACTAGAATAGGCAAGATTTACTTAAAAGGTATGCTGGTAAAACAAAAAGAGTGTTAATGGTATTCTGGGGAAATTCTAGAGAGAGCTTTTGTAGTATTAGAAAACACACATTTTGGCATGAATAGAATGTCAGTGGAAATGTGAACACTAAAGGCATTCTGTTGAAGTCTCATGTGGAAATAAGGAACATGTTACTTGAAACTGGGGAAAAGCTAATCCTTTGTACAAGATTTTTAAAATTCACTAAATTGTATTCTAGTGTTTTATAGGGAACAGGAATGTAAGAAATGAAATTGGGCGTGTCGGTGAGTGTACCTCTAACCACACAAATGCCACGCCTTCTTCACATATTCTACAATAAATTAAAGGGAGTTGGGTAACAAAATTAAAAAGGCAACAAGGTGGAGGCAGAACTGAAAGATGTAGCAAGTCTCATCACATCCCATTGTAAACATGGAGAACATTAACCCTGTGACTGAAGAGCCATCTTAGATACCTGTGTGTTCTGTACAGCATGAACAAGAAGGCTCAGGTAGACAGACAATTGAATGCCAGGAAGAGTTGGGTTGAACAAAATATTTCAGGAAAAATAAGATGAAATAAAAAACACTAATTCTTAAAAGTATTTGAATAGTCATTTATACCTAGATATACAGAATAAACAGGTTGTGCTTAGAAATACATGTATGGATTTAACAATAAGTTAATTAAAAGACCAGAAAGAAAGGAAGGAGAACATTCATGGTGGAGCTAGAAGAAGAAATGGAACGGAGTAAATTATGTATTATAATATCAAATATAAAAGAAATAATTTATAAAATAAAAATATAATTGCTTTTAGACATTGACATAAATTTGTTGCCATTATTCCTTTACTTTTTAAATTTATTTTTCTCTCATACAGCACACCTCAATCTCAGACTTTCCTTCCTCTACCCCTCCCAGTTCTACAATCTTTATCAAGAACTTCTATAGTGTAAACTGGTTAAAAGCATGAATTCTAGGAAATTTTTTGTGTCTAGCATTTTTGCATCTAGCAGTTTTTAGACTCTTTTCATGATGTTTTCATGCATCTGAAAAACTATGTTTATTTCTTTTTAACATTCATTTCATTTTTGTTTTGAGAATTTCATACATTATATGCTTTTTCTACTCCAGATTCTTCCCAATCCAGTTCTTCCCCTACTCCTTAACTCCCCTCTCAATTTTATAAGCTTTCCATAATTAATTATTATTGTTAAACACACACACACACACACACACACACACACTCGCACAGAGAGAGAGAGAGAGAGAGAGAGAGAGAGAGAGAGAGAGAGAGAGAGAGACTTCTGAGTCAATTTTGTATTGTTTGCTTATTTATGAATTTAGGGGTATCCATTTTTGGTTAAGCAATTAGGGTACTCATCCATAGAGAAGACTGAGTCTCCTTTTAGCAACTCTACATACCTAGAATGTATGTTAGCTGGCATTGTCATTTTGAATGTCTCGTTTGATTGCATTGTTTAGACTTCCATGTAGCATATGGAAGAAACTATTATATCAGACATTCTGATATTGTAGCCTTTATACATAGAGGAGAGTATTTCATAGAAGATGTTTGGTTCTCTGGTTCTTGCAATCTTTCTGACTCCTCTTATATGGTCTCTGTGCTTTTTATTTTTTTACTTTTCTTATCCTGACTGGGTTTTTCAAGACTACATTGTTCTTATACTTAGAAATAAATAAATAAGAGTATTTTTGAATGCTTAGTTTTTGGTAAATTTCAAACATCAATAGAAGTCAAATTTTATCAAACTATTTTTCTGAAGAGGTGTGACAAGTTTTTCCTAGTTTCCTAGTCTATTGATATGTTCAGTATTTACCTTAATATTATAATATTGACTTGCTCTTTCAGTCTTGAGTATAACTTAATTTAGTCTTGATACATAGTTTTTCAGTCAATTACATTGCAAGTACTCATTTCTTAAGGATTTTGTATCTATGTTCATGAATCATAAACATTTATATTTTCCCTTTTCATTCTATGATGTCTTTGGTTTTAATATCAGGATCATATTTTCTTCAAAAAGAATTGTGAAATTCCTATTTCTCTTCCATCTCCTTCCCCACCCTTCTCTTTTTCTGTATTTCGTCCTTGCACTCCCCAGTGTGTGTGGGCCCACATGTGACACATAATATTTGTGAAGGTTAACAGATAACCTCAGTTATCTGACCTCACATTTTACCTTGTTGGAGACAGTGGCTCTTCTTTGTTATCTATTGCTAGATAGCTCAGACTAGCTAGCCTGTGAGCTTTGGGGTTTCTACTCTCTGCATCTCCTACCTTACACCTTACTGTGCTTGGCTTTATATAGGATCTGGGAATTCAAACTCAGTTCTTTACATTTGTGCTGCAGATGCTTTAGCCACTGAGACATAATCCAGCTCCTTTTTTTATATTTCCGAAGCTGGTTTGTGTAGACAAGAGAATATTTCTTTTCTCAGTGTTTGGAAGAAATTGTCAGTGAAACTACTTGGACTTGGTATTTTAATGATTGTAAGGCATTTAACACAAAATGTATTTTAAGTATTGTAAGCATTTTCACTTCTTTATTATTCTTATTGCATGAAAGAATGGACTTTATCCTATTTTGAATTATATTTTAATCATTTTTAATTCAATGTAGAATTTTGTATTGATACTCTTTATCTACAGTTGTTTGCTGTTCTTTTTTTCTATTTCTTTCTTTTTTGCTCATTGGTTAAGAACACTTCTTATTACAGAAGACCCCAGTTTGAATCCCAGTATCTACATAGTAGCCCATAGCCATTCATAACTCCGTAAGTATAACACTTTCTTCCTTCACATATGTTACATGTATATAATGCAGCCAAACACTCTAACACATAAAACAAAGAAATTCACAAGCATTTTTAGAAATCTATAATCTATAATTCAGGTTATTCATCTTTTATATAAAATGTGAACACTTAATGCAGACATGTCACTCAAATGTTTGTGTGGTATATATTTTCCACCATTACTTAAAATTTTCAGTAGCATACCACCTTCCTGTTTTTAAAACAAACTGTGAAACATATTAGACCATTTAAAATTCTGTTCAATTCCTACACATGCTTTTTTTATCTTTCTCTTCTGACATTTTATAATTGTTTTATAGAATAGATAATTAACAATTACTTTTACTTATGTGTATTTGTCTCTGTGTTTGTATGATACATGTACATGGACTCCCTTGAAGACTGGAAGAGGTCCTTAGACAACTGGAGCTGAAGTCACAGGCAGTTGTGACATACCCATCATGGGTTACTTGGAATCAAATTACAAGAACAGTTTTAGCTCTTACTACTGAGCCATCTCTCCAGTCAGCCATCAATCCAGGTAAGTAATATTGACCTAATTTAAAGTTCATTGACTCTCTGTTAACTGACTAGAATCTAGTTATGACCCTGACAAATTTATTCCTTTTCTGTTTATCTTTTATTTTTCTAGCATTTGCATTTGCCTACACAGGATAACTACCACGCTCAGCTTTCAACTCTTCTTATGTTGCTCTGAGTTAGCTCTAGCTGTTTTATTTGTTTGTTTTATTCCCTTCCCTTCCCAAGAGTTAACTGTAGTTCCCTGTTGCTATGGATTGGTATCACCATTATCTCAGAGTTTAATTCTCTCATCCAAGCTCATATTTATGGAAGGCCCAAGTGCCCTGTTGTTGGGAGTGTGCTTTTTGCACCCTTTTAGACCCTCAAAATCCATGACTGCCAAATGTTTACCAAATGTTTCTCTTGTCTTGACCCATTTTGTCTGGAGTGTTTTTGTTCTTCAGTGAGCAATGTGGTTCTACTTGTTCTGATGCCAACGCATGGTATCAGCCTCAAGGTGATTGCATTCTCTTTGAAAGTAAAGAGATTTACTCTGTCCAGCCACATGTCTTTTAGCCGTGAATGTGACAGGTTTCATTGTTTCATAGCAACAGAATGAAGGTGTTTCCTTCATAGGAAAAAAAAGTCCAGAGTGGCAGGATGTATTTACTGGCCACTTCTTTCAATTCTGTGTATCCAAGTCCTTTCTCATTGGCTTTCCCTCTTTGCCTAGAAGAAGCGTTTGTGGAAGTTTTTCCAACTACAAAGCCCATGAATATCCAGTAACCTCCTACAGGCTTTTACTTTCTTTTCTTGAGTCATCTCAGTAAGTGCTTTGTTTTGTGCTATAAACCTAAAACAGTTGGAGTGGAAAGTTGCCCACTTCTCTATCAGAGTGTGCATGAAGGGCATGAGAAACGGATTTCCCAGCATGCCCAGGTCTTTGTTCACACTCTTCTCTTGTCATAGATGCTTTGAATTGCCAAACAAATCTCCCTTAGATTGAGTCATTGATATTATGCTTTCCTGAGCCCTTGAAGATTCAAGATGTTGGCACATACTTTGAATTTAACTCCTTTTATTACATATGCTTACGTAGATACTAACCATGGAAACCACAATAAAATTTTCAATAATTTGAGTGCCAGACAAGAAAAGTTGGTGACTTGGGAGGTGAGAGGGAGCCAGGACTCAATGGGGGTGATCTTAGCTGAAATGCCCAACAGTGGGGATAATGGAACCTGAGCAGTCTTTATCCAATAAGTACTTAGATAGGACCCTCAGTGGAGGGATGAGAATACTAACCCACCTTTAAAATTGTTGGCACAGAATTGTTCATATCTAAAAGAAATTCAGGGACAAAAGTGGAGCAGAGACAGAAGGAAAGGTCAAGCAGTGACCAGCCCTACTTGGGATCTATCTCATGGGCAGGCACCAATCCCTGACACTATTACTGCTGCTATGTTGTACTTATAGACAGAAGCCTAGTATGACTGTTCCTACGGAGCAGTTACTGAGACAGATTCAGATACACAGCCAACCATTGGACTGGTTTTAGGGTCTCCTGTAGAAGAGTTAGGGGAAGGACTGAAGAAGCTGACGAGGATGGTAACCCCATAGGAAGATCAACAGTGTCAACTAACCTGGACTCCTGGGAGTTCCCAGACACTAAGCCACCAACCAAAGAGTACACAAGGGTTGGTCTGAGGACCCCGGCACATATGTAGCAGGGAACTGACTGCCTTGTCTGGCCCCAATGGGAGAGGATGTGCCGAGTCCTTTAGAGACTTGATGCTCCAGAGAAGAGGAATGCCTAAGAAAGCACTCTCTCAGAGGTGAAGGGGAAATGTGGGAAACTCTGGGAGAGGGGGACCAGGAGGAGAGTCAACATTTGGGATGTAAATAAATAATGTAATCATGTAATAATAATAATAATAATAATAATAATAATAATAATAATAATAATATGGGTACATGTTGTAGAAAAATTAGCAAAAGAAAAATAATAACTAAGGCAAAAATGGACCAATGTGGAGCCAGGGAGTGGGAGAGCAGTGGAGAAAGAATCACAAGATACAAAATATTTTGTTGGAAAAAATGAGAAGAATGACAGGTGAGTGAAGGGTAAGGGAGATAAATTCAGAAGGATTTAGGAGTGTAAAACAACAGTAAGGATCCCTGAAAATGTGATAAGGAATTATATAAGAAAACCTTAAATGAAACTTTAAAATATTATAGAAATATTGAAGGAAGATAATTCATTTCTTCAAGTAACTTGAAATATGATATAAAGTATTATTTTTGAACTTTCCATGTATAGATGTACAACCGATAATACAGACACAGAATTAGAGAAGTATTACACTAAACTGGACAGCCTCAAATATTTCTTAGGAGTGATCCTTGTTCTGGTCTTGCATTTGACACCAATAACACACTTGCAATTTTAAATGATATGCTTAAAACTTCAAATATGTATTTTTCTCCTGTGATAAATGAGTTTTCTGGAAATAGAAGTTAAATGACTGGGGTATAAACATGTAGTTTTCACTGAGAAACAATTAGAAGGGATCTATACTTACATATGAATATAAACAACAAACAGTAAATATGTAATACCATACAAAAGAAATGAAGAAAGGCTATGAAAAGGTTAACATAAGTCCTTCTCAAAGGGAGTGTGGTGGCACGTCTTTAATCCCTAGACTTAGAAGGAAGAGGCAAATAGATCTCTTGGGTCCAAGATCATGCTAATTTACAGAGCAAGTTCCAGGACAACCAGTGGTTATACAGAGCAACCCTGACTTGAAAAAACAAAAACAAAATAAAACAAAATAAAACAACCCAAAAAACACAAACAAACAAAAAACAAAGAAGAAAGAAGAAAAGGAAGAAAAATGTCCTTCTCATATTCCCCCCCCTCCCCCAAGATATCCATGGATGAATTTATTTATACTGGAGACAACGTTCAGAATATCAGTTGAAGGAGTAGCTGTTATTTGCAGGTAAAACAGGCTGACATGCTTTTTCTTAGACCAAATAATTGATGTAACCTATACATGTACCAAATAATTGATATATCAAAGAGAAAACAAGTATTAAAGGGCAATTGAATGTTTAACATACTTTGATAGAGATAAATTGAAGATAGAAATTTAATTCAATGTTGAACTAATATTATAATGGGAAAGCATTGGTATATTTCGAGCAAGAAAGTAAAACATGCATTTTTCTTTTAATAATAGAATGGTGGGTTCTGTAGGGAAGGTAAGAATTTATACTCATTGGCCAGAAGCATAGATCACTATTAAAACATACAGATGCTCACAAGGCTAGGAAATAAAAGAACTGTTACATATAGAGGCATAGTTTTGTAAAGAATTCTCAATTAAAATCTTAGACAATAATTAGATATTTAGTCAGTATGAAAAAGATACTATTCTGAGTAATTTTATTTTGACAGTAATTTTACTTTCCTTGAAGTAGCACACTATGTTTTCAGTCCCATCAATTGATTATACTAACTTGAAAAAAATATGTGTTCACAAAAGCAAATATAAACCATACTGTTCTGACCATGTTCATAGAATAAGATAAACAGTTTACTGGTCATTTATTTAGTGCAGGGAAATAGTTCGATGAAATTTGGAAGACATAAAATTTCTTCCCTTCCACAATTGCCCTCTCTAACTATACACTTGAGTTTGGAAGATAAAAGAAAAAGTGTGTGATTAGAAGCAATATTAGAGAACAATAGAAAAAAAAGATTTTCCAAGGCAGTTCATGATTAATTGCTTAATGATTTCCAAGTCTTAAGTGGTAAGAGGTTAATTAGAGGTGGCTAGGAAGGAAAATGATAAAACTAAGAAAAAGTTTACAGTATATCAACTCTCCTTGATAGCAAGCAAAGGATTCACTGACTACTGGGCGTCTGTGGTGAACACTTAGTTTGAAAATGCTGGAGTTTAAAAACTGCAATTTTGAGATTTGTCTGATATTTCTGTGATTGGGGTAGACATCGAGCTGCTCTTTCTTGCACTGACTGGGAATGATAGTGTTGGTCTGTCTTTTCTTTCTCACACATACAAAGCAGATAGTCAGCCTGTCATTACAGAGTAATCTTCAAGATGATAAGTAATTAGAAAGCAGCTGCTCAAAGACATGTTTTCTTAAATGGTAATAGTTGGGTTTATATTAAGCTAACCTGTCTTCCCATTGAGGTATAAAAATGATGTTTTTCACTAAAACTGGATTTTCACTATATTGATATAAAAACTATGATTTGTTCAAGGAAGATGCTACAACTTTAGATCCAAACATTTTTTTTTCTTTTGTTAGAACAGGTCATTCCCAGAAGAGGTTATCTGACAGAAAATGTCTTCATCCCAAATTAAAACCAGGAGTTTCAGCTCAGAGTGAGGCATTGTGCTATGATTTGACCTGCCCAGACACAGAAAATCATGTTAAGCAGTGTGACTGCCTTGATTTCTAGATGTCATTTTCTAGGTTATGGTGGGAATTGTCCAGGGAAAAATAATCTAAAACTGCCCCTCTTCAGGAAGATTAAACTCTGCTCTAAGAAATGATGAAATCTTGGACCAGAAGAGAGAGAATTGCTTTCAGTTTATGGCGGTGTGCCCCAGTTGTGCTATGACACTAAATTAGTCAGAACTTGGTAGATGCTGGGATGGTACACTTCCTTTCAATGTACTGACAGCTGGGCATCAATATAAACTATTTTCCATCTTGTGTTTTTACTATTCATCAGTTTACATGTTTCATAACTATTACAGCTTAATGTATAGCATGTTTTAGGAATACAAAAAAGAACATGTTATCCATTCTTGTGTTAAGTGAGTGACAGACAGCTGCACACGAATCATTAATGGTAGGGAGACCTATAAGCTTACTTAACATCACTTAACCAAAATGAGATCAAGTGGGAAAGTGACAAGCACAAGATGTTTGAATCATGTGACTTGCATGCTGCTGGGGTTCTCAGAAATTATATAGAGTGGAGAAGTTAATAGAAAAATGGAATTCCTTCGATTGTTCAATATGATATCTTTCGACTGAGCATTAGAGGAAAATTGAATGTAAATCCTATTAGTATCTCTAGAGTGTTTTAATGGAAATAATAAAACTTTATTATAATGAATATAATGAGCCAAGAGTTCAGATGATTTTTTAAAGCAGGAATGGGCATCCACACTTAAGACCTCATTAATGTTAAACTTTTCTTAGTCAGAAACATCTCTTAAAATGAAGTGTACTTTATAAACCACGTGAGATTTTTTGTAATTATTAGGAATCATGCAAGCAAGCAATTAATTTAAGCTTGCTCCAATTTTTAAAAATGAAATGCAGTGCGTGAAAACAAATTATAGAAATGAAACAAAATACGTAGATAAATTGAAATGTTGGAATTCAATATTTAAAGTATATATTTTTTGGATTTTGTAGATGAACCTGATATCAATACAGCCTTGTTGAGACTGCTTCATGTGTTTGCTTTTGCACTTGATAAGACTATATCACTATAAAACTGATTTGATTAATATTCTCCTTAGAGTAAATAACATTGGAAATGAAAGATTAGTGGTGGGTGTGGTGAATCATAGAATTGCTCTACCTCTTTGAATGGCACAAGTATATGATAGGATTATTAATGGTGCCTGAAAAATGTTCATCAGCCTAAGTTGTTTAGTGATACTTGAGAGTAGAGTGGTTTGATATGTATTATTCCAACCCTTCTGTCATCAGCCTGTTAACTGTCAGAGGCAGGCTCAGAATACTTGTGGACTAAACAAGCTGTTTGCAACCCAGTCTGCCTTAATAGAAAATGGAACAAACTTTCACTTTTCCTGTTAAGAAATACTGAAATAGGTTACAACTGCCATGTTATCTGTACTTAATGACATACCAGACAATTACTAAGTATAGACTTACATACCATTCATTATTTTTAGAGCAGTTAATAATAGTATCGTTAATAACTATAAATAAAACAGGAACTGATTTTGTCTATTTTTCATCATTAAAATTAGATTTGTGGGAAGGCATTGAATCTTAATTAAATGAGTAAGTTTAATAACCACACACAATCTCAATTAAGTAAGAAATAGGTGGGAAAATAACTTTAGGTTGACTATTTGTCAAGTGCTGTGGTAAGCCTGAGGATGTACGTTTGAACAAATGGTGATTGGTCTAACAGTTTTTGTAGTGAAGATGAATGAACTAGAAGTTAAAGTATGTTGTGTTTAGCAACACAGTGTGAAATGGTACATAAAGATTAAAACAAAACAAAAAACAGGTTCAACCTATATGAGACTTCATTTAAGTCTACCTATAGCTCAAACATAGAATTTAAAAAAAAAAAAGATTTTGATCTTTATCTTATTTATTCAGTAGAGGCTGAAGTAATATTTTTGAAAGGTGACTAATTACAGCTTTCATATATTTTAACATGATCTTTCTGAAATGAAAGAAGACAATTGGAGTGAACCCTGGGAAGTGCAGATTCAGGAACAATGATAGTTGTTTGTACTAATACAGAAGAATGAGAAAGGCAGAGTCTATAATACCTTGTAAAATGGCTACAGGGTGATCTGGTAGATGATAAGTAGAGGCAAAAGGTTAATTGTGATGTTCTTTAGTCCTTTGTGTAGGAGTGTTCTTCATGCATGCATATCTGACTTTCATATTTGTGCCTGGCATCCATAGAAGTAAAGAAAGATGTCATATCCCCCTGGGACTGGAATAACAAATGATTGTGGGCTTCCATGTGTGTGTAAAGAATCAAACCTGGATCATCAACCTTGAACCAAATAGGACAGAAGTTATAGTACAGGAGACTGAGGGAAGAGACTAAATGTTGAAAGACTGTCTCAGGGCTATGAAAAGTAAATGCTTACAAAGGTCTGTATTATAGAACAGTGCCCAAAATATGCACATGCAGAAAGGCACATGTCTTAGTCTTTCATTACTGCAAAGAGACACCATGACCATGGCAATTCTTATAAAAGAAAATATTTAAATAGCGCTGGTTTACAATTTCAGAGGTTTAATCCATTGTCATCTTGGAGAGAAGCATGGTGGTACACAGGCAGACATGGGGCTGGAGATGGAGATAGAAGTTCTACTTCTTGATCTGAAGAATGTAGAAGGAGACTGTTTTCCACACTGAGTGGAGCTTGAGCACACTCAAATCCTGACTGTATACTGATACATTTCCTCCAACAAGGTCACACGTACTCTAAAAAGGCCATACCTCCTAATAGTGCCACTGTTTATGTGTTAAACATTTAAACATGTAAGTCTATGGAAGTCACACTTAGACAAATCACCAGATTCTACTCCCTGTTCCCATAAGCATGTAGTCATAACGTAATGAGAAATGTATTTAGTCCAAATTCAAAAATCCCCATAGTTGATCACAGTCTCAACAATGTTTAAAAGTTCAAAATCTCTGCTGAGATTCATGGAATCTCTTAACTGTGATCCCATCTTAAATCAAATAAAATGAGATCACATACATCCAATATACAATGGCAGAAGATATACATTACCATTCCAAAAACATAGGGAAGTAAGCATAGTGAGGAAATACTGGACCAAATCAAGACCAAAAACCAGCTGGGCAAACTCCAAACTCTGCATCTCCATTTTCAGATCTCCAAGGCCTTTTAGCTTTGTTGACTGTACCACACTTTTTCTTTTGGGCTTCTTCTACTACTTGTTAGCTGATTATCTCAGAAGGTGTGCTACAGCTCTGGCAGTTCTAACCTCCTGGGGTATCTAATATATTCCAAGACTTACCTTCACAGCTTTACACAACACAATGGCCTTTCACAGATTAACACAGAGGCCTTTCTGGACCTCTGTGTAGAGACACACCTGCCCCACACCTGGCCTTAGCAAATTTACATAGTGGTGGAAGGAGATTCTATAACCCCTTCCTTCTATTCTTGACTCTAAAGCCAGAGTCACATGGCCAAAGCTGTCAAGTTCTATTGCTGGGGCTGGAACATGACCTCTTTGTTCTATTAAATCTATTAATTGCCAGCTTTCTGTTTTTGATAATTCCCTTCATTGCCTAAGATTGGCTGGACTGAAATTTGCTTTGGAGACTGACCTTGAACTCAGAGATTTTCATGCCTCTGTTTCTTGAATGCAGAGATTAAAGCCTTGAACTATTATGCCTAAACCTAAGCATTTCTTTAGCTCCTTTTCGCAGGGTAGAAGCTTAGCTAGGTGGGATCTTTCTCCTAGATAACCACTCCCTTAATTCCATTTAATATCCTTGAGCCATTCCTGGTACCAATGGTTTAGCTTCATTCTAATTTCTGGTGTCTCTTTAATCTTTGAACCATACATTTTGTACTTTTGTTTTAAGCTTGTCCCATTTTATCATTGCTATTCATAAAAGCAAACTACAGGACAGAGTCTTTACTAGGCTACTTTGAGATTTCCTTTGCCAAGGCCATTAATCTACATCTCTTACCTTGGCCTCAGGTAGACATTTTAGACAAGGTCTAAATAGCAGGCACATTCCTCATCAAAATGTCCCAAGAAAGACCTACTGGCAACATATTAAAATTCTTCTTTTTTGAAATGTCTTCTGCCAGGTTCTCACAGCTCAAATCTCTTTTTGCTCCACTCTCTTCCATATTTCTTCTACATGTGGAATTCAGCTCTGCTCAAATTATTTCACTGCTTTTCCCAAATCCACATTAGTGGTACCAACTTCTGTTTTAGCACTTCACTGCTGTCAAGTAATACCATGACTAAGGCAACTCATATAAGGCAAACATTTAATTGGGCTCAGTTGCAGTTTCAGAGAACTAGACTATTAGTATCATAATGAGAAGCATGTTGGCATGCAGACCGACATGGTGCTGGTGATGAAGCTTAGAGTTCTATACCATGATCCACAGGAAGTAGAAGGAAAAGGTCATCCACACTAGGCAAAGCTTGAGCATTTATGAAACCTCAAATTCTGCCTGCACCATTTTACACTTCCTGCAGCAAGGTCACACCTACTCCAAAAAGGCCTTCTGATATTGGTACTCTCTGTGACCAAACATTCAAACATGACTCTATGATGGCTACCACAGCACGTAATACATAATAAATTCATACATAATAAAATTCAACTAATTCAAGTAGATTCTTCAATATGTAAACTAGGTTATAGCTAAATATTTTCTCTCTGTGGTTTGCCAAATTCTAATGTCCACATTTTAGAAGCCTTTGTAGAGACCCTACACCAGTTGTATGACAAGATATTTTGAGTCCTTTAATACTTCTACATTTCTGCATATATGCAGTTATCTCACTGTCTCTAATTCAGAATCTTGTTCTCCCCCTCAGTTTCTATCCACTTTTTTTTTTTCCAAGACAAGGTTTCTCTGTGTAGCCCTGGCTGTTTTGGAACTCACTCTGTAGACCAGGCTGGCCCCAAACTTAGAAATCCACCTGTCTCTGCCTCCCAAGTGCTGGGATTCAAGGCGTGCACCACCATTGCCCAGCTTCTATCCAATTCAATTATAATCCTTCACTTTCTGCTGGATCCTATGTTACATTGGGTGAGTTCTTTTAATTTGTAAGTTATGATTTTTCCTTTATGGCTACAAAAATGTTACAGTATCTTTGTGATGAATTTCTGTGTGATGAGTTTTAAACATGATGCAAAAACCGAAGCTTTAATTTTTACTCTTCTACCAAAGAAGAAAGAAAAAGAAAGAAAAGAATTTGCCTGTTGTTGCTCAGATGCTGGATTTTCTGTCAATTTAATAATTTAGAGGTAACAAGAAATAACAGTTGAGAAAACTGGAGGAACAAAGGTTGTATGTGTAAATTGTCAAAGTTTATGCTGGTTTTAGGCAGTTATTGGTGGAATCATTAAAAAGGAAGAGAGATGAGGGAAACTCTGATGAACACACTGAAGTACATAGAGAAAGAGGGGAAAAACACATAGAAAGAGACAGACACTTTTATGCTAGTATTATTCAAGAGAATTCACCTGAATATGCACTGGTAAAATTTTTGGCATTTTTAATCATACCTCCTTTTCTTGAGCAATAATTTATAGCCATTTGGAAGTGTCTGTTTATTAGGTACATCAAATATTTTCTCATGCTTTTCATTATTGTTCTTTCTCCTCACAGTTCTGCAGTATTCCAATTTCACTTTCAATGAATTTAAATGTTATATCTAAGTCAAATATTATTGCAAAATTAGGTCTTCTGTCCATTTTTAAAAATTAAAGCATGGGTAACTTGATTTTGATTTCGAGGAATAGCACTTATTTCAACCAACTCTTTTTTTGTATGCTGTGTTTTTTGGAGATTCAAGTGGGGACTATGTGAATACAGTGTAAACAGTGTATTCTGAATATATATTCCATATCCTAGTCTTATTCATGGTTTTAGTTTTCTATAATATAATAAAGGAATTAAGATTAGAGGATATATACTAGCTTCCTCTATGTTTTATAACAAAATAAATAATAAAATAACATTCAAAATTGTTTTTATCATAGAAATTTAGAGCATGTCATATTATAAGTTAACACAAAACAATAACCTTTATTAAGATTATAATATAATCTTACATTATAGCACATGATATACACACTATATAATTTATATAACTATGCATAACTATATATATATATATGCATATATATATGTGTGTGTGTAAATTTTTAATCTGTTTGACAGAACTACACACAATGAAACCTCAAGTGTATATCATTGTTAGAACCTAGACTCATATTGTCATATATAATATATGATCTCTGAATTGCAAATCATATCATTTAACAGGAAAAGCAGAAGCAACAGACAGAAATGCATCATTTTTCTAATAACATGTCTTCACTAATTTTAGGTTAAAGACGACAGTCACACAAACCTGAGTGTTGAGTGATTTTTGGAGATGAACCCTAAAATTAGAATTTCAGATCTCATGTTGCATTCTCATGTTGCATGACTAACATATCTGTTTTTGTTTTTGTTTTTTTTTCCACACTTTAAGGGACATGGTAAACTATATTGTGGGAAACATTCAGATTTTTCAGGGGGAAGGGTTAAGATGACTTCTTCCTTGGAATTCAATCAAATAGCTCTCAAAAGAGATGTCTCTAAATCTCTCTAGAACAACACATTATCTGTAACATCTAAGGCATGATTGACATGATTTTATTCCATATAATTTTCCCAGAATTACTGACTTATGGAGATGTGATATACCTTATAGATTTGTCTCCCTAGATATTTAAATGTGGAAAAAAAATTATATGGAGGTATCAAGAAGAATTTTAAAATTTTATTTTAAATATAACTATTGTTGTAGGTGGTTGCTAAGTTCTATAAATATGAATAAAGAATAGACTATAATTGTATATATCTATATATTTTAAATTAATATATAAATTGCATTATGCAATGTACATTGTATAAAATTACAGTAATTTATTATGCAATGTACATTGTATAAGATTACAGTAATTTTAGTGAGCATGTTTTTCATTTATACATAGGCACTATCAAATATTGAAACATATAACAATTGCCCATAACTATTATCACAAAAATCTAAAATCAAATAAATATGTACATTCCATATCTAGTGGAATAATTTTAACATTTTAATAATTTTGAGTAGTTTTTGATATGCTATCTATAAAATGCTCTTTTTTATATATTCCTAAGTAAACTATTCTTTCTACTGTAACATATTTTAAATGTATAACAATGGGAAAAATTTTTACAGATGAACCTACAGACACACAGAAACACATACCCCCGCACACACAAACACAAAGTTAACGTTAACTAATGTCACTATTTTGCCATAGTCACTTTTGACAGTTTGAACTTAATGAGACAAGGCAGTCTAGAGAGAAAACATCAAAACAATGTACATACACAGAGAAACCATTTATTCTGTAGACTTAGCACAAGCAGTTACAAATTTGCTCTCAACAAAGTTGAAGGGAAATCAGTGGCATGGCTCCATTTAAGTCTAAACCCAAGAAGCAGGCTTGCTGTTGAGATATTTTCTATTCCTAACACTGACTCTGTACCCAGAGAGTGTACTTATGTTCATGTCCAAAGGGGATCATCCATGTCTTAGCTTCAGCCAATGCAGAAAGACTCTCTTGTCTCTTTTGTTCCAGTCAGACCTTTTAATTCCCGTGATTACTGACTGAATGAGGCTCAAAGGTTCATCTTCAAGAGAAACATTCTCAGAGACACTAACTGTGCTGTTCAGGAGCCTGGGTGACATATTGCCTAATCAAATTGATATAGAGTAGGCCATTTACTTTGTGTGTCTTTACTTACCTGATTCAGTCTGACTATTCTGAAGTATTTTGATATTTAGTTATATTAAAAATTCCATTCTTTTAAGAGATGGTCATGGCATTGCTGATTTTCATCATGAAAAATGTCACTTCAATAAATACTAATACTCCTGTGTGTGAAATGCGTTTTAGGATAAAACATAACTTCTAACTATGTTTAATTTAAAAAAATAGGTTTAATATCAATGTATACTTCAGTTTATCTTAATTTTTTTATTCTAAAAGGACCTCTTTTATTATGTGTTTATGAAGGTGGCTCCTCATAAAGTCTTCTAAAAGCTTTTTACCTGTTAATTCAATTGCAATATCTTGAGGTGATGTGTGAGACACTAACTTTATTACTTTATTACTTTGTTAGCCATATATCCTGACAACATTTATTGTATATGTGGTCTTTCATTAATTGTTTGTATTGTATTCCCCATATTATGTAAGAATTATCACTCTCTGCATGCTTATTTTTAAATTCATTCTCCTTTCCGTGTGTTCTTTACCTGCTGTGAGGTTTAACTTAATTTGTAAATCTTTGTTATGCAATCTGTTTTTAAAAAAATCCTTGTATTTTTCACTTTATACTTCATACAAATGCATTTTGATCATGTATACATATGTCCCATAATTTGAGACTTTTACTGTGATTAGAATGTATATCATGGTTCAGTTATTTAATGGATATTTAAATGTACCATTTTTTATTTACAAACATAATATTTCAACAATTTTAAATTAATTAAAATTATTTAGTAACTACTCAATAATAACAGTGATGTGTTTTGTGCAGAATCTCTATCACCTTATTCTTTCTGTATGCTCTTGTATTTACAGTTGTATAGGATCTTCTTTTCTAATACAATTCTATAAATTTGCTTTGGGTGTGTTTCTTTTTGTTGCTGTTGTTTTCCTCTTAGGAGACAGTTGCATGTAGCTCAGGATAGCCTCCAAACAAGCTATGTATGTGAGTATGACCTTGAGTTTCATGCATATCAGGCTGGCCTCCAAGTATGTTTGTAAAGATAACCTTGAAGTTCTAATCATCTGCCTTCATATCCTAGGACAAGAGCTGTGATGAGGGTCGGGCTTTACCGCTCCATCAGATTTCTTACATATTTATGGTCAGTAGATGCTTACGCATTTGTTTCTAAATATTGTAGAATTTATTTTCTTATTTTACTGTGATGGACTAGTGGTTTTTGTTTGTTTATAAATTTGTTTGTAGTAAACATCTATCTGACTGGTATCCTTAACAAATTTATGCCTTTCAATTAGCCAAAATTTTTCTAAAAGTTTCAAGCATTGATTATGGAGTCCACACCTGTCCTGGGTAGCTGGTTGCATTTAAAAAGGCAACAGCAGTAGACTTTGCCTTTGTGAAGCTTAAGTTCTGTGAAAGAATAAGTCAATGTGCTGTCAACATATTTAATAAGGACATTATGAGATATAGAAGAAAACGAGCAAACACTTAAAACAAGTAAATAATTTGGAAATGATCAGTTGAATGTTGAAAATAAGTCTTCAAATTGACTCTGAGATAACGAACTCACAAAGTTATTGCCAACTCTGACAAAAGAAGTTTTTTTTTAAATTAATATTTTTATTGATTATTTGGCAATTTTACATAATGCACCCGATCGCATTCATTTCTCAGTCTCCTCAGGCCCACCCCAACCCTTGTTCGAGGAATTTAAGTGAAACATTCCTTGACTTTGAAATGATAATGAAAAGTGATATTTTGGTGACATTATTACAATGTTTCCATCCGTGTTCCAACAGAGGCTTGCAGGACATAGAGTGAGAATCGTTGGGGTTAGAAGATCGACATGCAGATACATATTCAGTTGCAAACAGTTTTGTAGGAACCACCCAAAGCAAAAGGGAGTGGGGCAATGTTGGAGTAGAATCTTTACATAGAGGGGAAGGCATGATCTAAAACACCGCTGAGAGCCCCGAAGCATTATTTATGCTCCACTTGAGACAACTGGGTTTTCCAAAAGAAATCTCATAAGATTATGTTACCACTTCATTTCACCCAAGATCACTGCCAGTTAGTGTGGGGCTGGGTTTGAACCCAGGCGGGTTTTCTTCAGTGGAGCCATGTGATGGTTTGAGTATGCTTGGCCCATAGGGAGTGGCACTGTTGGGAGGTGTGGCATGGTTGGAGGAAGTTTGTCACTGTAGGGGTGGGATTTGAGACCCTCTTCCTAGCTGCTTGCAAGACAGTCTTCTTCCATTTGCATTCAGGACAAGATACAGCTCCTCCAGTTCCATGCCTGCCTGGGCACTGCCATGCTTACTGCCTTGATTATAATGGACTGAATCCTTGAACCTATAAGCTAGCCCCAATTAAATGTTGTCCTTTATGAGAGGTGGCCTTAGTCTTAGTGTCTTTTCACAGAGATTAAAACCCTAACTAAGACAAGCCCCTGAACCGGATAAATCTCTGGTCTGAATGAAGGACTTCATTGTTTATGTTCTACCAAGGGTTCATGCTATCTCTACTTGCCTTTGCTTATCTAGAGCCAAGCCCAAGAAGCTTATGCCAAATGCATTCGCACAGAGCATTGCATAGATTAGTTTGATTTCTCATAACAAAAATAAGTTTCTTAGATTTGAGCCATACATTCTCTAGGATTTCAATTCTTGCATTATTTATCAATTTTATTGTCCTGGAGTGTAAGGGTGAATCAATGCATTGACTCAGTGCCCCAAAGCTACATAAGCAAATCTTGATATTTAGTAAACACATTTTGGGAGGTATTGGTTACCTGAAACCCCAGTTCTACATACACAGATTATTTTTAAACTCATTTATATTCAGTGTTTACCTTTTGAAAATTTCAAGTTTTCTTTGATACTTACCTCAAATATTTAATCCAATTCTAACAAAATCTCATTAAAATTTCTTATGTTCAGTGTCAGTGTTTAATCTGTAGAGAATGTCCTCTCTTGTCTGATATGAATACACCTTTTAACACTTTATTGCATATTTGATTCAAAGATTGCTTTTATCTCTAGGCAACCTTCCTGAACTCACTTAGCACCATTCCCCTAGCTCACTCTTTCTTTCTTTTCTTTCTTTCTTTCTTTCTTTCTTTCTTTCTTTCTTTCTTTCTTT